>PISX010013986.1:0-54662 GCA_004024625.1 Mellivora capensis | reverse complement strand
TTGCTAGGACTTCTAATACTATGTTGAACAAGAGTGGTGAGAGTGGGCATCCTTGTCGTGTTCCTGATCTCAACGGGAAGGCTGTGAGCTTCTTCCCATTGAGGATGATGTTTGCTGTGGGTCTTTCATAGATAGATTTTATGAAGTTCAGGAATGTTCCCTCTATCCCTATACTTTGAAGCGTTTTAATCAGGAACAGGTGCTGGATTTTGTCAAATGCTTTTTCTGCATCAATTGAGAGGACCTTGTGGTTCTTCTCTCTTCACTTATTGATTTGTTCTATCACATTGATTGATTTGCGAATGTTGAACCACCCTTGTAACCCAGGGATGAATCCCACCTGGTCATGGTGGATGATCTTTTTAATGTGCTGTTGGATCCTGTTTGCTAGGATCTTGTTGAGAATCTTAGCATCCATATTCATCAGTGATATTGGTCTGAAATTCTCCTTTTTGGTGTGGTCTTTGCCTGGTTTGGAGATCAGGGTAATGCTGGCTTCATAGAAAGAGTCTGGAAGTTTTCCTTCTGCTTCAATTTTTTGAAACAGCTTCAGAAGAATAGGTGTTATTTCTTCTTTAAAAGTTTGGTAGAATTCCCCAGGGAATCCGTCATGTACCATATCTTTTTATCTATTCATCTGTTGAAGGGCATCTCGGCTCCTTCTGCAGTTGGCTATTGTGGACATTACTTCTATGAACATTGGGGTGCAGTGCCCTTTGTTTTCACTACATCTGTATCTTTGGGATAAATACCTAGTAGTGCAATTGCTGGGTTGTAGGGTATCTCTATTCTTAACATCCAGAGGAAGATCCATTCTGTTTTCCAGAGTGGCTGCACCAGTTGCATTCCCACCAACAGTGTAAGAAGATTCCCCTTTCTCCGCATCCTGGCCAACACTTGCTGTTTCCTGTTTTGTTAATTTTTGCCATTCTAACTGGAGGAAGGTGGTATCTCATTGTGGTTTCAATTTGTGTTTCCCTTGTGGTTAGTGAAGTTGAGTGTTTTTCATGTGTCTGTTAGCCATTTGTATGTCTTCTTTGGAGAAGTGTCTATTCATGTCTTCTGTCCATTTTTTGACGTGATTATCTGTTTTGTGTGTGTTGAGTTTGAGAAGTTCTTTGCAGATCTTGGATATCAGCCCTTTATCTGTAGTGCATTTGCAAATATCTTCTCTCATTCTGTGGATTATCTCTTAGTTTTGTTGACTATTTCCTTTGCTGTTCAGAAGTTTATTGTCTTGATGAAGTCCCAAAAGTTCATTTTTGCTTTTGTTCCCCTTGCCTTTGGAGACATGTCTGGAAAGAAGTTGCCATGGTTGATGTTGAAGAAGTTACTGCCTATGTTCTCCTCTAGGATTTTGATGAATTCCTGTCTTGTGTTGAGGTCTTTCATGCATTTAGAGTTTATCTTTGTGTATGGTGTAAGAGAATGGTCGAGTTTCATTCTTGTGTATGTAGCTGTCCAATTTTCCCAGCCCCACTTATTGAAGAAACTGTCTTTTTTCCACTGGGTTTTTTTCCTGCTTTGTCAAAGATTACTTGACCATAGAGTTGAGGGTCCATTTCTGGAGTCTCTATTCTGTTCCATTTTTCTATGTGTCTGTTCTTGTGCCAGTACCATGCTGTCTTGGTGATCACAGCTTTGTAACATAGCTTAAAGTCAAACAATGTTATGCCCCCAGCTTTGTTTTCCTTTTTCAACATTCCCTTGGTGATTCGGAGTCTTTTCTGGTTCCATACAAATTTTGTAATTGTTTGTTCCAGTTCCTTGAAAAATGCCAGTGTATTTTAATGGGAATGGCATTAAAAGTGTAGATTGCTCTGGGCAAGATAAACATTTTAACAATGTTTGTTCTTCCAATGCATGAGCCTGGAATGTTTTTCCATCTTTTTGTATCTTCAATTTCTTTCAAAAGTGTTCTGTAGTTTCTAGAGTATAGATTCTTTACCCCTTTGGTTAGATTTATCTCAAAGTATCTTATGGTTTTTGATGCTATTGTAAATGGAATTGATGTTAGTGTATAGGATGAAACTGATGGATTGATTTTATGTCCTGCCACATTGCTGAATCGCTGCATGACTTCTAATAATTTGGAGGTGTAGCCTGTTGGGTTTTCCATATAAAGTATGTCATCTGCAAAGAGAGAGTTTGACTTCTTCTTTGCCAGTTTGGATGATTTTATTTCTTTTTGTTATCTGATTGCTGATGCTAAGACTTCTAGCACTATATTGAACAATAGTGGTGAGAGTGGGCATCTCTGTCACGTTCCTGACCTTAAGAAAAATCTCTTAGCTTTTCCCCATTGAGAATGATATTCACTGTGGGCTTTTCATAGATGTTTTTTATGATATTGAGGAGTGTTCCCTCTATCCCTATACACAGAAAATTTTAATCAGGAACAGATGTTGGACTTTGTCAACTACTTTTTCTGCATCAGATGAGAGGATCATATCATTCTTGTATTTTCTTTTATTAATGTGCTCTATCACATTGATTGATTTGCAAATGTTGAACCACCCTTGCATACTAGGAATAAATCCCACTTGGTTGTGGTGAATAATGCTTTTAATGTACTGTTGGATCTTATTGGATCTAATGTACATTGGATCTTGTTGAGAATTTTGGCATCCATGTTCTTCAGGGTTACTGGTCTGTAATTCTCCTTTTTGATGGGGTCTTTACCTGATTTGTGGATCAAGGTAATGCACGCCTCATAGAATGAGTTTATGAATTTTCCTTCTGTTTCTATTTTTTGAAACAGCTTCCACAGAATAGGCATTATTTCTTCTTTAAATATTTGGTAGAATTCTGATGGGAAGCAGGGAGACTGGCCTTGAACACAGTTTTTTGGAAGGTTTTTGATTACTATTTTAATTTCGTTACTGGCTATTGGTCTATTCAGATTGCCTATTTCTTCCTGTTCCAGTTTTGGTAGTTTATAAGTTTCTAGGAAGGCGTGCATTTCTTTCAGGCTGCTTAATTTGTTGGCATATAGTTGCTGGTAATAATTTCTAAGTCCTTGAGGTTAGTCATGATCTCTCGCCTTTTATTCATGGTTTTGTTAATTGGGGTCCTTTCTCTTTTGTTTTGGACAAGTCTGGCCAGTGGTTTATCAATTTTATTAATTCTTTCAAAGAATGAGCTTCTAGTTTTGTTAATCTGTTCTACTATTTTTCTGGTTTCTATTTCATTGATCTCTGCTCTAATTATTATTTCTCTTCTCCTGCTTGGTTTAGGTTTTATTTACTGTTTTTCTCCAGCTCCTTTATGTATAAGGTTAGCTTGTGCATTTGGGATTTTTCTAATTTTCTGAGAGAGACTTGGATGGCTATGTATTTCCCACTTAGGACCCCCTTTGCAGTATCCCATAGATTTTGGACTGAAGTGTTTTCATTCTCATTAGTTTCCATGAATTTTTTAAGTTCTTCTTGAATTTCCTGGTTGACCCAATCATTCTTTAGCAGGATGCTCTTTCACTTCCAAGTGTTTGAATTCCTTTCCATTTTTTTTTCTTGAGACTGAGTTTCAGTTTCAAGGCAGTGTGCTCTGATAACATGCAGGAAATAATCACGATCTTTTGGTATTGGCTGAGACCAATACCAAATACTGTGACCACATACTGTGACCCAGTATGTGATCTATTCTGGAGAAAGTTCCATGTGCATTCAAGAAGAATGAGTATTCTGTTGTTTTCGGTTGGAATGTTCTGTATATATCTATGAGGCCCATCTGGTCCAACGTATCATTCAAAGCTCTTGTTTCTTTGTTGATCTTCTGCCGATGATCTGCCCAATGCTGAGAGTGGAGTATTAAAATCTCTTACTATCCATGTATTACTGTCGATATGATTCTTTATTTTTGTTAACTGCTGGCTTATGTAGTTTGCTGCTCCCAGGTTAAGGGTATAGATATTTACAATTGTTAGATTTTCTTGTTGGATAGACCTTTTAAGTATGATATAGTGTCCCTCTGCATCTCTTAATACAGTCTTTACTTTAAATTATAATTTGTCTGATATGAGAATTGCTACCCCAGCTTTCTTTTGAGGTCCGCTGGCAGGAAAAATGGTTCTCCATCCCCTCACTTTCAGTCTGGAGGTATCTTTAGATTCAAAATGTGTCTCTTATAGACAGCTTATGGCTGAATCCTGTTTTTGTATCCAATCTTCAACTCTGTGCAATTTCATGGGAACATTTAGGCCACTCACATTGAGAGTAACTACTGAAATATATGTATTTATTGCCATCCTATTGTCTGTACAATCCCTGTTTCTATGGATTGTCTCTGTAAATTTCTGGTCTATATTACTCTTAGGGTGTTTCTTCTTTTATAGAATCCCCCTTAATATTTTTTGCAGGGCTGGTTTGGTGTTCGCATATTCTTTTAATTTCTGCCAGTCCTGGAAGCTCTTTTTCTCTCTGTCTGTTCTGAATGACAGCCTTGCTGGATAAAATATTCTTGGCTTCATGTTCTCATTTAGTACCCTGATTATGTCATGCTAGCCCTTTCTGGCTTGCCAGGTCTCTGGGGACAGGTCTGATGTTATTCTGATGTTCCTCCCTCTGTATGTAAGAAATCGTTTCCCCCGGTAGCTCTCAGAATAGCTTCATTGGTTCTAAGATTTGCAAGTTTTACTATTGTATGCCGGGAAGTTGGTCTGTTCTCCTTGATCTAAGGAGGGTTCTTCTCTGCCTCTTGGACACAAATACTTATTTCCTTCCCTGAATTAGGGAAGTTCTTAGCTGTGGTTTGCTCAAATATACCTTCTAGTCCTCTCTCTCCACTCCCTCAAGGATCCCAATAATTCTGACATTGGAACATTTCATGGCATCATTAATCTCTCTAAATCTGTTCTCATGGGCTTTTAGCCGTTTATCCCATACTTTCTTGGCTGCTTTCCTTTTTATCAATTTATCATCTAAATGACTAATTCATTCTTCTGCCTCCTTTACCCTAGCTGTTAGAGTGTCCAGTTTAAACTGCATCTCATTCATAGCATTTTTAAGTTTGGCATGATTAGCTCTCATATCTGCCTATATTGTCTCTCATAGTTTTCTCAAACCTGGCTATTGACTTCATAATTGCTACCTTGAAATCTCTCTGACATCTTACTTATATCCAGATCCATCAGGTCTGCAGGAGAGACCACTGTCTCTGTCACTGTTGGGAGTTCCTCCTCCTATTCATTCTGTTGAGGGGTGTTGAGGGGATGTACAGAGTTCAAAATATCGACCACAACTCAGGAAAGATGCACCTTAAGAAGATCCGGAGTAGTCAGAAACCACCACAGAAAAAGCAAAGCCAAAATGAAACTCAAGAATAAAATTTATAAAATTAAAGAAGAATTTAAAATTAAAAATTGAAAGAAAGGGAAGAAAAAACAGGGGGGTGAAGTGTGGTGGGGGCTATAATCTCTCTGTGTGGGCAAGGTAGGGTATTTCAGTTCTTCTTAGGTGTATTTTGCTCTGTTTGTTAGAGGACACAAATTCCCAGAGTTACAGGGAAAATAAAACTGTTAGAAAAAAGGTCTACATTGAAGTATTTATCTATATAAAAAATATACTTGTGAAAAAGTACAAGTTAAAAACCTACTATGAAATATGTTATATTAAACATTTAGTTGAAATGAGAAAGAGGTAAAAAGGAAAAACATAAAAGAAAGAATAAAAAGAAAAAAAAGTTGTATCTGAAAAATACCCAAGCCATGAGGCAATTCCTGGAGCTCAATATATCATTTTGCCCTGGCATTAGAGTTTTATAGTTTTATGGGGGCCATAGGGTTGTCGTCCTCTTGTTCTTCCAGCCTGTCTTCTGGGGGAGGTGCCTGCCATGCTGTTTCTCAGGCAACACTGTCTGAGCTCTGTGGAAATTGGTTTTGTTTTTGGGTTTTTTTTTTTTTTGAGCTTTTGTTCTCTGGAGACTTTCTGTGCCTTTTCTGAGGGTCAGAGCAAAATGGCTGCACCCAGACCTCTGTCCCAAATCACAGTCTGCTCTTTCTGAACCCTCGAGAACACAGTCTCCATTTCTGTAAGTGCCACTGAAAACTGCAGCCTCCTGCATGCAGTGTTCACCCACAGCAAACTTCTTAGCAGTCTACCCAGGGGCCCTGCTTTTCTCTGCCTTTTGTGCTTCTGAAACCACAAGCAGTCCCGGGTTCATGCACATTCCCCTACAGCTCCTGGATCCTATTTGAGCACTGTTATAAAGCCCTTCCTTGTTGCTACCAGTCTGCAAATTATCACCCAGTCCCCCCCGCACAGGGCACTATTGTGCTCCAGTGTTTTGTCACTTCCCAGGGGCCAGCTTATGGTGGCTCCCTCCCCCTTTCTACTTCTCTTCTGATAACTGTTCACAGATTCATGAGTTCTCCCTTCCTACCTTGGGACAGATGGTGTTTTTCTGCTTGTAGAGACCCAGATACATATTCTTATATCTCAGCTTGATTTTGTGGATATTCAGAATGGTTTGGTTGATATCCAGCTAAATTCAGGGGACCTGTTAAAAGAGTCCCCTATTCATCTACCATCTTGCCTAAAGAGGGTTTTATTCTGAAATAAATCAGTCATGGGATGTAATGTACAATATCATGACTGTAATTAATAGTACTACATTACATATTGGGAAGTTGATAAGAAAGTAGATATTAAAAGTTCTCAAGACAAAGATTCTGTAATTATATACAGTGACAGATGTTAGCTAGACTTATTGTGATGATCATATCACCATTGTATTTAAATATCAAATTATTATGCCATACACCTGGAACAAATATAAAGTTGTATGTTGACTATACCTCAATAACAAAAGAAAGAAAATAGCAAATAGAAGTCAGAAAACTGAAGAATATAATAACTGAACTACAGAATACACTAGAGGGATTCAACCTAGACTGGGTGAAGCAGAAGGAAAGATCAGTGAATTCAAGGACAGGGCAGTGGAACTCAATCAGAACAGCAAAAAGAAAAAAAATGAGAATGAAAAAATGTGAAGATAGCTGAAGGGACTATGAGACAACATCAAGTGAACCAAAAATTCTCATTATAGGGTCCCAGAAGGAGAAAATAGAGAGAGAGAGAGAGAGAGAGAGAGAGAGAGAAGGGACAGAAAACTTATTCGAAGAAATAATGGCTGAAAACTTTCTTAACATGGAGAAGGAAACAGACATATAGATACAGGAAGCACAGAGAGTTGCAAATAAGATGAACCAAAGAGACCCACATAAAGACACATTATAATTAAAATATTAAAAGTTAAAGACAAGAAGAGAATGTTAAAAGCAAGAAGAGAGAAACAACTTGTTATGTACAAGGGAACTCCCATAAGACTATAGCAGATTTTTCAGCAGAAAATTTGCAGGCCATAAATGACTGGAACAATATATGCAAAATGCTGAAAGGAAAAAACTTCCAAACAATACTCTACACAGCAATATCAATCGTAATTGAAGAAGAGATAAAGAGTTTTTCAAACAAAAGCTAAACAAGCTCATTACCACTATACTGGCCTTATAAAAAATGTTATAGAGGGACACCTGGGTGGCTCAGTCGGTTAAGTGACTGACTCTTTTTTTACTATTATTATTAATTTCAGAGGTAGAATTTAGTGATTCATCTGCTGCATATAACAGCCAGTGCTCATTACATCAAGTGCCCTCCTTAATGTCCATCATCCAATTACCCGTTCCCCCCACCTCCCCTCCCCTCTGGCAACCCTCAGTTTGTTTCCTAGAGTTAAGGGTCTCTTATGGTTTGCCTCCCTCTCTGTTTTCATCTTTTTTAAAAAATTTTCCTTCCTTCCCCTATGTTCATCTGTTTTGTTTCTTAAATTCCATATATGAGTAAAATCCTATGGTACTTGTCTTTCTCTGACTGACTAATTTTGTTAGCATAATACCCTCTAGTTCCATCCATGTCATTTCAAATGACAAGATTTCATTATTTTTGATGGCTGAGTAATATTCCATTGCATGTGTCCATACACACACACCCATCTTTATCTGGAACATCTGGGATCTTTCAATATATTGGCTATTGTGGAGTATCTAACTTTTGATTTCAGCTCAGGTCATGATCTCAAGGTCATGAGATCAAGCCCCATGTTGGACTCTGTGCTGCTTGTGGAGCCTGCTTGAGATTTTCTCTCCCCCTCTCCCTCTGCCCCTCCCCACTGAAGAAAAAAGAGAAGAAGTGCAAAAGGGACTTCCTTAAGCTGAAATTAAAGGGCACTAATTAGTAAAATGAAAAATATAAGTCTCACTGGTAAGGGTAAATTCAGAATAATCTAACAGTGTAAAAGTGGTGAATTAATCACTTATAAAGCTATTATGAAGGTTAAAAGACAGAAGTAGTAAAAGAAACTAAAACTATAATTTGATAAGTGATATATGGCATAAAAAGATGTAAATAAAAAAAGATGTAAATATGATATCAAAAACATAAAACATGTGGGAGAGTAAAATATAGAGCTTTATAATGCATTCAAGCTTCAATTGTTATCAACTAAAAACAGTCTGTTACAAAAGTTGTTATGTGTAAGCCTCATGGTAACCACAAAACAATAACCTTAGTAGATACACAAAAGATAAAGAGAAAGAAATCTTCATATACCACTACAGAAAATCTTCAAATCACAAAGGAAGAGAGCAAGGAACAAAGGAACAGGGGAACTACAAAACAGCAGAAAGCAATTCAAAACAGCAATTACATACCTAGCAATAATTACCTTAAGTATAAGTGAACTAAATTCTTAACTCAAAAGACATAGAGGGACTGGATGGATTTTTTAAAAAAGAACCCCCCCCAAAAAAAAGGACCCAGTTATATCCTTCCTAAAGAGACTCACTTCAGATATAATGATACACACAGACTGAAAGTAAAGGAATGGAAAAAGATATTCCATCCAAATGGAAATCAAAAAAAGGAGGGGTAGTTATACTTATAGCAGACAAAATAGACTTTAAAACACAGACTGTAATAAGAGACAAAGAAGGTAATTATGCAATGATAAAGGGAACAATCCAACAAGAGAATACAACATTTGTAAATATTTATGCACCAACATAGGACCACCTAAGGGGGAAACACACTGTAACACAATATTAAGGGATTTAAATACTCCACTGTCATCAATAGATTATCCAGACAGAAATTTAATACAGAAATATTGGTATTAAATGACACATTACATTATATGGATTTAATAGATATATACAGAATATTCCATCCAAAAGCAATAGAATATACTTTTTTTCAAATACACATAGAATAGTCTCCAGGATAGATCATATGTTGGACAACAAAACTAGTCTTAATAAATTTTAGAAGATTGACATAATATAAAGCATCTTTTCTGACAACAATGGTATGAAATTAGTAATCAATTATAGGAAGAAAACTGGAAAAACCACAAATATGCGGATATTAAACAACTTGCTACTGAACAACTAATGGGTCAAAGAAGAAATCAAAAGAGAAATAAAAAAATACCTTGAGACAAATGAAAATGGAAATACTGCATACCAAAACTTATGGGATGCAAAATTCTGAGAAAATGGTGCTATAGGAGGATCCTGAGCTCACCTCATTCCACAGACACACTGAACTAACCACCACATCAGTACAGCTAATTCAGAAAATGACCCAAAGACTGGCAGAAGAGACCTTCCACAGTTAATCGTGGAAAGGAGGCCATAATGAAAAGAATAAGAGGGGCAGAGCCACAGGTGGGAACCAAACCCCTAGTTAGACTAACCACAGTTGGAAGAGACACCTCAAGCACAGAGAAATAAGAGGATCAGATCCTGCCACCAGGCACCTCAGGCATGGGACACCTGAAACTGGGAAGACAAGTTCCCATAATATTTGGCTTTGAAAACCAGAGGGGCTTAACTTCATGAGTTTTTACAATCAGGAGGGCTTAATTCTGAGTACTTTAGAAATCAGTGGATTTAGCTCCAAGAGAATCAGATGGTGATTGGAAACTAGATCCCTGCTGTTAAAGAGACAGTATAACAAATAACCCAGCTGAGATACAGCACAGAAGCAGAGTTTGAGAAGCACCTGGGCTGTATAAGTGGAGGAGACTTATTAACTAATCACAGAACATAAATTGGAAGGGCAGGGATCATTAGGAGACTTCTCAAAGAACAAAAGAGCTGGTAGATGTCTTTTCTCTCCCACTCTCCAGCCTAGATAGTTGGACACCTGCAGGAACCAGCAAGAACACTCTCTACATAGCTTCCTAAGACTGTGCACCCTACCTCTATTCTCCTGTAGATCTGCTCCCATTCAACCACCCAATAGTCCCTTCAAAGCAGCTCCTGCTAAATCTCATCTTGCAAGCAGCTCCAGCAGGGATAAACACCATTCCAAGGTGACTCCTACCTTTGGGAGAGTAGAAGATAACCACACTCACCAGTATACCCACAGTCCCAGCAGTCAAACATTATAGCTGGCAGTGCAAAGAGGGTATCCTGCTGATCAGTGTAACTGCAATCCTGGCAAATGGACTGGGAGCAGGCATCTGGTCTGACTGCAGGCCTTGCCACCAAAAAAAGCCTCTCAGGAGATAATGCAGGGAGAGCATCCTGCAGGTCAGTGTGACTGCAGCCCTGGTAGATGAGCTGAGGGCAGGCATCTGGTCTGATTGTCAACACTGCCCAAGTACAAGCCTGTGGCAGCCCCACACTGTCTTCTTAACAGCACAGGGACAAACCCCTGCCTAGTATGACCACAACAGGCAAAGTGGACTATTGCACTAACTGGACTAAAGGCAAACAAGGCTCAGCCACAAAAGAGGGGCAAACACAACCCACATAGGAGACACCACTGAAGTGCCTGGTTCTGGTGAATCGGAGACACTATGCTACAGGGCACCACAAGATTTCTTTATAGAGCCACTACTTTGAAGATCAGGAGATGTAACTGACTTATCTAATACACAGAAACAAACACAAAGAGTTAGACAAAATGAGAAGACAGAGGAATATATCCTGAATGAAAGAACAGGGGGGAAAAGCAAAAGAGTTAAATGGGAAAAAAAAAAAAAAAAAAATATATATATATATATATATATATATATATATATATATATATATATATATATCTGATAAAGAATACAATGTAATTGTCATAAAGATACTTACTGGACATGAGAAAAGACTGATGATCTCAGTGAGACCTTCAGCAAAAAAAAAAAAAAAGAACCAATCAGAGATGAAGAACTCAATAATTGAAATTAAAAATAAACTAGAGGAAATCAATATTAGATTAGAGGAGACAGAATCAATAATAGATAAGAGGAGACAGAAGAACAGATCAGTGATGTGGAAGACAGTATAATTGAAAGCAACCAAGATAAAGAACAAAAACAAAAAAGAATAATAATAAATGAGAGTAAGTTAAGGGAACTCAGTGACATCATCAAACATATTAACATTCACATTTAGGGATCCCAGAAGGAAAAGAGAGAGAAGAGGCAGAAAATGTATTTGAAGAAATAATAGCTGAAAACTTCTCTAATCTTGGGAAGGAAATAAAGATCCAGATCCAGGCAGCACAGACAGTCCCCAATAATATCAGCCCAAAGAGGTCCACACCAAAACACGAAGTAATTAAAATGGCAAAAACTAGTGATAAAGAAAGAATTTTAAAAGCAGCAAGAAAAAATAGTTATATCCAAGGGAAATTCCATAAGGCTATCAACTGACTTTTCAGAAGAAACTTTGCAGACCAGAAGAGACTGGCATGATATATTCAAACTACTAAAAGGAATAAACCTGCAACCATGAGTATTCTACCCAGCAGGGCCGTCATTCAGAACAGGAGAGATCAAGAGTTTCCCAGACAAAAACAAAACAAAACAAAACAAAAACAAAAACAAAAAAAAAACTGAAAGAGTTCATTACCATTAAGACAGCCTTACAATAAATGTTAAAGAAAAGGCCATAATCATGAGTAACAAAATTATAAAAAGAAAAAATTTCACAGCTAACTGCAACCTTATAATAAGGGTAGTAGATTAATCACTTAGAGAACCAGTATGAAGGTTAAAGCACAAAAACAGTAAAATCAATTATACCTATAAAAATCAGTCAAGGGATTCACAAAATAAAAAGGGTGTAAAGTATGACATCCATAAAACATGTGAAGGGAAGAGTAAAAACTTAGTGCTTTTAATGAGTTTAAACTTAAGCAACCATCAACTTAATATAGACTGCTACATACATAAGATGTTACATATAAACCTAATGGTAACCACCAAAAAAAAATCTGTAACAGATACACAAGAAATAAAGTCAAAGGAATCCAAGCACATCACTAAGCAAAGCCATCAAAACACAAGGCACAAGAGCAAGAAAAGAAAGGAACAAAGAACTACAGAAACAACTATAAGTGGAAAATGGCTATAAGTACAACCTATCAATAATTACTTTTAGTGAAAATGAACTAAATGCTTTATTTAAGGTATAGAGGGACTGCATGGATAAGAAAGTAAGACCAATCTGTATGTTGCTTACAAGAGTCTCACTTAAGACCTAATGACATGCAGATTGGAAGTAAAAGGATAAGAAAACGTTTATCATGCAAATGGAAGACAAGAAAAGCTGGGGTAATAATACTTATGTCAGACAAAATAGACATTAAAACAAAGACTAACAAGAGACAGAGAAGGGCACTACATAATGAGAAAGGAAAAAACTGTAAGAGGATATAAATTATAAGTATTTGTACACCCAGCATGGGAACATCTAAATACATAGTGTCACCATTAACAGTCATAAAGGAAGAAACTGACAGTGATAAAATAGTAGGGGACTTTAACGCCCTACTTATATCAGTGGATACATCATCCAGACCAAAAATAAACAAAGAAATAGTGGCTTTGAATGACACATTGGACTAGATGGATCTAATAGATATATTTAGAACATTCCATCCCAAAACATCAGAATATACATTCTTTTCAAGTGCACATGGAACATTCTGCAGAATAGATCACATGTGAAGCCACAAAACAAGTTTCAATAAACTCAAAAAGATTGAGACCATATTATGCATGTTTTCCAACCATGATGGTATGAAACTAGAAATCAACCATAAGAAAAAAATGTGGAAAGAACACAAAAACATGGAGGTTAAATAACCTGCTACTGAACAATGAAGCGTCAATAAAGAAATCAAAGAGGAAATAACAAACTACACAGAGGCAAATAAAAATGAAAGCAAAATGGCCCCAAATCTTTGATGCAGCAAAAGCTGTTCCAAGAGGGAAGATTATAGCAATACAGGCTTTCCTAAATTAAATACATAAATAAATCCTCAAATAAACAACGTAACTTTACATCTAAAGGAGCTAGAAAAAGAACAACCAAAGCTGTGAGCCAGTAGAATGAAGGAAGTAATAAATATTACAGCAGAAAGAAATGAAATGGAGACTTAAAAAAACAATGGAAAAAGAGATCAATGAAACCAGGAGCTTTTTTAAAAATAATAAACAAAAATGATAACTCTTTAGCCGGACCCATCACGAAAAAGAGAGGACTCAAATAAATAAAATTGGAGATGAAGGAGAAATAATAAACAACACCATAGCAATACAACGGATTATAAGAGAATATTATGAATAATTATATGCCAATAAGTTCGACAACCTAGAAGAAATGGATAAATTCCTAGAAACATATTACTGTCCAAAACCAAATCAAGAAGAAATGGAAAATTTGGACAAATTACTAGCAATGAAATTTAATCAGTAATCAAAAAACTCCCAACAAACAAAACTTTAGGACCAGCTGGCTTCACAGATGAATTCTACCAAGCATTTACAGAAGAGTTAAAACATATTCTTCTCAAACTATTCCAAAAAACAGAATAGGGTGTATACCTTCCAAATTCATTCTATAATGCTACTATTACCCTCATTACGAAAACTAGATAAAGACCATAAAAAAAAACTGCAGGCCTATGTCCCTGAAGAACAGATAAAAAATTCACCACAAAATATTATCAAACTGAATCTAAGAATACGATAAAAAATCATTCACTATAATCAAGTGTCACTTATTCAAAGGAAGCAAATATAGATAGATGATAGACAGACAGATAGATGATAGATAAATGTAGATATCATAAAAATAATGAAATCTTGCTATTTGCAACAACATGGATAGATCTAGAGGGTATAACTCTAAATAAAATAGATCAGACAGGGGTGATTGGGTGAGTCTATCAGTGAAGTGTCCAACTCTTGATCTTTACTCAGGTCTTGATCTCAAGGTTGGGAGTTTAAGCCCCATGTTGGGCTCCATGCTGGGTGTGGAGCCTACTTAAAAAAAAAGTTAAGGGGTGTCTGGGTGGCTCAGTGGGTTATGCCTCTGCCTTTGGCTTAGGTCATGATCTCAGGGTCCTGGGATTGAGCCCCACATCAGGCTGTCTGATCAGCAGGGAGTCTGCTTCCCCCTGCCACCTGCCTTTCTGCCTGCTTGTGATCTCTGTCTGTCAAATAAACAAATAAATAAAATCTTTTTTAAAAAATAAGTTTGAGAAAGACAAATACCATGTGATTTTACAATATGTGAAATTTAAGAAACAAAGCAAATGAACAAACAAAAAAAAAGTGACAGACTGTTAAATACAGAGCACAAAAATGGTTGCCAGAGCAGAGGTGGATGGGTTATGGGTGAAAAAGGTGGAGGTTAAAAGTATACTTTTCCTAATGAGCACCAAGTAATGTATAGAATTGTTGAATCATTATATTGTACACCCAAAACCAATATAACATTGTATGTTAATTATACTTTAACTTAAAGAAAAAAAAACTTAAGGGACACCACAAAAGTAGTTCTAAGAGGAAATTTCATAGTGATAAAAACCTGGAGGACACATGTTGTGATGATCATTGTGTATTATACCCAACTAATGAATTGTTTAACACTACATCAAAATTAATGATGTACTGCATGTTGGCTGATTGAATATAATTTTTAAAAACTGAAGAAATAAGAAAATCTCCACTATGGAGTATTATGCCTCCATCAGAAAGGATGAATACCCAACTTTTGTAGCAACATGGACGGGACTGGAAGAGATTATGCTGAGTGAAATAAGTCAAGCAAAGAGAGTCAATTATCATATGGTTTCACTTATTTGTGGAGCATAACAAATAACATGGAGGACATGGGGAGATGGAGAGAAGGGAGTTGAGGGAAATTGGAAGGGGAGATGAACCATGAGAGACTATGGACTCTGAAAAACAATCTGAGGGTTTTGAAGGGGCGGGGGTGGGTGGTTAGGAGAGCCTGGTGGTGGGTATTACGGAGGGCATGTATTGCATGGAGCACTGGGTGTGGTGCAAAAACTATGAATTCTGTTATGCTGAAAAGAAATTACAAAAAAGAAATAAGAAAATCTCAAATGAACAACCTAACTTTATACTTCAAAGGAATAGAATAAGACCAAGTGAAGCCCAAAGTTAGTAAAAGGAAATTACTAAGGTTAGAACAGCAATAAATACAATTGAAACTAAAAAGACAGTAGATCAATGAAGCAAAGAGGTGATTCCTTTAAAAGATAAAAAATCTGACAAATCTTTAGCTACACTCACCCTGAAAACAAAGAGAAGTGTCAAATAAATAAAATCAGAAATGAATGAAGAAATAATACAACTGATATCACAGAAATACAAAGGATCATAAAGGATTACCATGAAAGATTTATACACCAACAAACTGGAAACCTAGAAGAAATGAATAAATTACTCGAAACATAAAACCACAAAGACTGAATCATAAGGATATAAAATATCTGAGCAGACAGACTACTAGTAGGGAGACTGACTCAATAATCAAAAACCTCCCAACAGGGGTGCCTGGGTGGCTCAGTCAGTTGGGTATCTGCCTTCAGCTCGGGTCATGATCCTGGGGTCCCAAGCTTGAGCCCTGCATCAGGTTTCCTGCCCAGCAGGGAGTCTGCTTCTCCATCTCCCTCTGCAATTTCCACTGCTTGTGCTCTCTTCTCTCTCTATCTCCCTCCCTCTCTCTTTCTCTCAAATAAATAAAATATTAAAACAAATACCTCCCAACAAACAAATGTCCAGGGCCAGACACATTCACTAGTAAATTCTATCAAACATTAAAAAATAATACCAATCCTTCTCAAATTCTTCCAAAAAATAGAAGAAGGAACATTTCCAAACTCCTTCTATGAGGCCAACATTACCGTGACACCAAGACCAGACAAGAATGTCACAAGAAAAAAAAATTACAGTCCAGGGACACCTGGGTGGCTCAGTTGGTTAAGCCACTGCTTTGGCTCAGGTCATGATCCCAGGGTCCCGGGACTGAGTCCCACATCAGGCTCCCAGCTCAGCGGGGAGCCTGCTTCTCTCTCTGCCTCTGCCTGCCACTCTGCCTGCTTGTGTGTGCTCTCTCTCTCTCTCTTCTCTCTCTGACAAATAAATAAATAAAATCTTTTTAAAAATTACAGGCCAAATACCTCTGATGAACATAGATGAAAAAATCCTCAACAAAATATTAACAAGCCAAATTCAACAGTACATAAAAGGATCATACACTGTAATCAAGTGGGATTTATTCTATGGATGCAAGCCTGGTTCAACATGCACAAACCAATTGATATGATACCTCACATTAACAAAATGAAAAATAAAAATTATATGATCATTTCATGGGGCACCTTGGTGGCTAAGTCAGTTAAGCATCTCACTTCGGCTTGGGTCATGGTCCCAGGGTCCTGGAATTGAGTCCCATGTCAGGCTCCCTGCTCAGTAGGGAGCCTGCTTCTCCCTCTCCCCCCTGCTCATGCTTGCTCTCTCTCTCTCTCTCTCTCTCTCCACCTCTCTCTCTCTCTCTCTCTCTCTCTCTCTCTCATATAAATAAAAATCTTTAAAGAAAAAAATATGATCATTTCAATAGATGGAGAAAATCACTTGGCAGAATTTGACAATTATGATAAGAACTCTCAACAAAGTGCATATAGAGAAAATATACTTCAACATGATAAAGGCCATATATGACAAGCTCACAGCTAATATCATACTCAATGGTGAAAAATTCCAGCTTTTTCTCTAAAATCAGGAGCACGACAAGGATACCTACTCTCCTTACTATTATTCTACATCATATTAGAAGTCTTAGGGGGAAGAAAGAAAAGTCATCCAGTTATAAAATGAATAAGTCACAGAGTTAAAAAGAAGTACAGCATAGGGAATAGAGTCAACAATATTGTAGTAACATTGTATGGTGACTACACTAATCATGGTGAGAATTGAATGATATATAGAGTTATTGGATCAATATGTTGTACACCTGAAGCTAATATAACATTGTATGTCAATAGCACTTCAATAATAAATTCTTTAAAGCATCTAAATCATAAAAGAAGTAAAGCTGTCATTATTTGCAGATGACATATTATATATAGAAAACCCTAAAGAGTTTACAAAAATCTGTTAGAACTAATAAATTCAGTAAAACTGCAAGATTCAAAATTAATATACAAAAATCTGTCGCATTTTTATATACTATCAGAAAGAAATTAAGAAAACAGTCTCATTGATAATTGCATCAAAAAGAATAAAATACCTAGGAATAAGTTTAACCAAGGAGATGAAAGAACTGTACTCTGAAAACTACAAGATATTGATGAAAGAAACTAAGTAAGGCACAAATAAATGGAAAAATATTTTGTTCTCATGGATTAGAAGAATTAATATTGTTAAAACATCTATACTGACCAATGTAGGGTATAGATTCAAAGCAGTCCCTATCAAAATTCCAATGGGGATTGCCGGGGTGGCTCAGTCTGTTAAGCATCTGACTCTCGATTTCAGCTCAGTTCAAAATCTCAGAGTCATGAGATTGAGCTCCGTATCAGGCTCTGCACTCAGTGTGGAGTCTGCTTGGAATTTTCTTTCTCTCCCTCTCCCTCTGCTCTTCCACCAAACTCATACACAAGCATGCTCACATGCTCTAAATATATACATACATACATGCATGCACATATACATACATATATACATACATAAATCTGTTTTAAAAATTCCAATGGGATTTTTCACAGAAATAGAACAATCCCAAAATTTGTATGGAACCACAGTAGACCCCAAATAACCAACACAATCCTGAGAAAGAAGAACAAAGCAGGAGGCATCATACTCCATGATTTAAAACTATATTATAAAGTCATAGTAATAAAAACAGTATGGTATTAGCATAAATACAGGCACATAGATCAATGGAACAAAAGAGAGAGCACAGATATAAACCCATATATCTGGTCAACTGACTGGCAAAGGAGCCAAGAATATACAATGAAGAAAGGAGTCTTTTCAATAAATGGTGCTAGAAAAAGTAGACATCCACATGAAAAAAGAATGAAACAGGATCACTATCTCGTACCACTCACAAATAATAACTCAAATGAATTCAAGTCTTGAATGTAAGACCTGAAACCATAAAACTCCTAAAAGAAAACACAAGTGCTAAGTTCCTTGATATCAGACATGCCATGGTTTCCTTGGATTTAACATCAAAAGTAAAGACAATAATGGAAAAGATAAACAAGTGAAATTACTAAAAAACCTTCTGCACAGGAGGAGTTATGATGACAGGAGTAGGGGTACCCTAAGCTTGCCTTGTCCTTCAAACACAGCTAGATAAATAGCAAATCATTTTGAACGACCAAGAAATCAATCTGAGGGCTGAGAAAGCAAAACTGCACAAGTAGAGGTAGCAAAATGACCTCATCATCGAAGATAGGAGCTGTGGAGAGTTGATTTGGGGGAGAAAGGAACTGCGGGTGCTGTATAGGGGAGGGAGCTCTGATCACAGAGAGAGGAGCAAGAGAGAAAGAAAGACAGAAAAAGTGAAAGTGTGTGCAAGGGGTTGCACAAGAAAAACTCTTCCCCAAAATCATTGACTAAGAAAAGAAGAGGGGCTGAACACCAAGTTTTTTTTTTTTAAGTGACAAAGCAAAAAGTCTGAAGCTTTAGAGTCCACACAATCACCAGTGTCATGTCTGGTGGGCTTGGCGGTACTCCAGTGGGGCAGGGATCAAGGAGCTGGCAGTGTGGTCTAAGGATCCCCTGGGTCACACAGGGACAAACAGTTCCCCTGCTTGGAGTGCATTTAGGAGAGGTGGCATGGCCTCTCCAGGGACAAAAGATCCAGTGGGCACCATTTGAGCTGCCCCATTCACTAGCATAGGAACAGAGACACCAGCTGAGGACAGCAATCCTTGATGCTGGGTTTTGGCTGTGCTTTCCCATAAACTCCAAACCACTGTGCAGTTTCACAATTAATTTCCTAGACAAAATGGCACAAGCCATAGCACAGTAAGACCCTCCCCCTAGAGGATCAGTGCAGATCTGTGCCACACATATCTCTAAAATTTGGAGATTTGAAATCCAGCTGAATGCCTGAGATCGAACACAGGAGTACTGTGCCACCTGGCAGGCAGACAGCATAAGCAAAGACAGGGTGAAGGCAGGGATCTGGCAGAAGAGGGAACAGAACAGGGGTAATTGTTTGCTCTTCTGTGAGGGCTTCCTGAAGAGTGGTGAGTGCAAACTCCGCACTCCAGGTAGGAGACAGCAGGGGAAGGCTACTTTCTCCCCTGCCCATCAGCACTAACCAACCTCAGTGAGCAAAACAGCACCAACTCATGGAGGCTGGAGTCACTTTCAATAAGCTCTGCCTCCTCTGCAGCCTGCAAGTGCATCTTTGCTAGGGCAAGTCTGCCTGAGAATCAGCTGCAGTGGGCCCCACCCCCAGAAGACCAGCACAAACTCCTCCACGCACCAAGTCTACTGGTCATAGAATGCTGCACAGTTTCAGTTCTAGGGGAAATAGATTCTAGCCTCCTTTTTTTATGTAGCTTCTTTTAATAAGCAGACCAAAGCACACCTAGGCTTTAGCTTCCTTTTGTTTTTTTTTTTTTCTTGGACCTCTTCTTAATTTAACCATTACTCTCAGGAGCAGGAATATAACACGCTTTCCTAATAAAAATCAGTGACCCAGACAAAATGACAAGATGGAGAAACTCATCCCAAAAGAAAGAACAAGAACAGGTCACAGCCAGGGATTTAATCAATACAGATACAACTAAGATATCTGAACTAGGATTTACAAAAATAATCATAAGAGGGGTGCCTGGATGGCTCAGTGGATTAAGCCTCTGCCTTCGGCTCAGGTCATGACCCCAGGGTCCTGGGATCGAGCCCTGCATCGGGCTCTCTGCTCAGCAGGGAGCCTGCTTCCTCCCTCTCCCTATGCCTGCCTCTCTGCCTACTTGCGATCTCTGTCTGTCAAATAAATAAATAAAAATAAAAAGTAAATAAAGTACAGTTAATTCTCATATAAAATAATAATAATAATCATAAGAATACCAGCTGGGCTTGAGAAAAGTATGGAAGAAACTACAGTATCCCTTACTGCAGAGATAAAAGTATTAAAAACTAGTCAGGCCAAAATAAATAATGCTATAACTGAGACACTGGGTGTGGTGCAAAAACTATGAATTCTGTTATGCTGAAAAGAAATTAAAAAAAATAACTGACTGGATACAATGACAATGAGGATGGATGAAGCAGAGGAACAAATCAGTGATATAGAAGATAAAATTATAGAAAATAACGAATCACAAATGTAGACCTAGGGAACTCAGTTTCTCCTTAAAATGTAATAATGTTCATGTCATAGAAGTCCAGGAGGAAGAAAAAGAAAATAGAGCAGGAGGTTTATTTGAGCAAATTATAGCTGAAAACTTCCTTAATCTTGGATAGGAAATAGACATTTCAATCTAAGAAGCACAGAGAATTCCCATTAAATACAACAAAACCCGGCCATCAACAAGACATATCATAGTCAAGTTCATAAAATACACAGACAAGGAAAGAATCCTGAAAGCACCAATAGGAAAAAAATTCCTTAACCTACAAGGTAAAATAGATCAGGTCATAGCAGGTCTGTCCACAAAAACATGGTAGGCCAGAAGACAGTGGCAAGATATATTCAACATGCTGAATAAGAAAAACATGCAGCCAGAATACTTTATCTAGCAAGGC
Organism: Mellivora capensis; assembly: GCA_004024625.1. NCBI lineage: Eukaryota > Metazoa > Chordata > Mammalia > Carnivora > Mustelidae > Mellivora > Mellivora capensis. The sequence continues at coordinate 33,578 of PISX010013986.1, read as the reverse complement.
TGTCATTCATAATCGAGGGAGAAAAAAAGAGTTTCCCAAACAAACAAACAAACAAAAAGGAGTTTGTGACCACTAAACCAGCCCTGCAAGAAATAGTAAAGAGGGACTCTTTGAGTAGGGGGGAAAAAGACAAAAGCAACAAAGACTAGAAAGGAACAGAAAATATCACCAGAAACACCAAATTTACAGGTAACACAATGCCTCTAAATCCATATCTATCAATAATCACACTCAATGTAAATGGACTAGATGTTCCAATCAAGATGTAAGGTATCAGAATGGATAAAAAAGCAAGACCCATCCATATGCTGTCTACAAGAAACTCATTTTAGACCAAGACACCTACAGATTGAAAGTGAGGAGATGGAGAACCATCTATTATGATAATGGATATCCAAAAGAAAGCCAAAGTATCCATACTTATATCAGAAAAATGAGATTTTAAACCAAACTGTAACAAGAGATAAAGAAGAGCATTATATCCTAATTAAGGGGTCTATTCGTTAAGAAGATCTAACAATTGTAAGAATCTATGCCCTCAACTTGGGAGCACCCAAATATATAAATCAATTAATAACAAACATAAAGAAACTCATGGATAATAGTACAGTAACAGTAGGGGACATAAATATCCCACTTATAGCAATGGACAGATCATCTAAACAGAAAATCAATAAGGAAAAAATGGCTTTGAATGACACACTGGACCAAATGAATTTAACAGGCATATTCAGAGCATTTCATGCTAAAGCAGCCGAATACACATTCTTTTTGAGTGCACATGGAACATTCTCCATAATAGATCACATACTGACTGCACAAATCAGTCTTCAACAAGGAAAAAATGGAGATCACACAATGCATATTTTCTGACCACAATGTTACAAAACTTGAAGTCAACCACAAGAAAAAATTTGGAAAGGTCAATAATACATGGAGATTAAAGAATATCTTACTAAAGAATGAATGGGTTAACCAGCAAATTAAAGAAGAAATTGAAAAAAAAAACCACATGGAAGCAAATAAAAATGAAAACATATCAGTCCAAAACCTTTGGGATGCAACGAAGGCAATCCTAAGAGAGAAGTGTATTGCAATATAGGCCTACCTCAAGAAGCAAGAAAAGTCTCAAAAACACAACATAACTTCACACCTAAAGAAAGTAGAAAGAGAACAGCAAATAAAGCCTAAACCCAGCAGAAGAAGGGAAATAATTAAAATTAAAGCAGAAATAAACAACATAGAAAAAAAAGTAAAATAGATCAGTGAAACTAAGAGCTGGTTCTGTGAAAGAATTAATAAAATTGATAAACCCCCAGCCAGACTTATCCCAAAGAGAAAGGATCCAGATAAATAAAATCATGAATGAAAGAGGAGAGATCAAAACCAACACCACAGAAATCCAATCAATCATAAGAGAATATTATGAAAAAATATGTGCCCACAAACCGAGCAATCTGGAAGAAATGGAGGAATTCCTACAAACATACAAACTACCAAAACTGAAACAGGATGAAATAGAAAATTTGAGTAGATCCACAACCACCAAAGAAATGGAATCAGGAATCAAAAATCTCCAAACAAACAAACGTCCAGGGCCAGGTGGCTTCCCAGGGGAATTCTACCAGACATTTGAAAAAGAGCGTATACCTAGTCTTCTCAAACTGCTCCAAAAAATGTAAAAGGAAGGAAAACTTCCAAGCTCATTCTACAGGGACAACATTACTTTGATTCCAAAACCAAAGACCTCACTGAGAAAGAGAACTACAGGTCAATATCCCTGATGAACATGGATGCAAAAATTCTCAATAAGATACTGGTAAATTGAATCTAAAAGTACATTAAAAGAATTATTTACCACAATCAGGAGATATTTATTCCTGGGCTGCAGGGGTGGTTTAACATCTGCAAGTCAATCTACGTTGATGCACCACATTAATAAAAGAAAGGATAAGAATCATATGATCCTCTTAATAGATGCAGAAAAAGTATTTGACAAAACACAGCATCCATTCTTGATAAAAGCCCTCAATAGTAGGGATAGATGGAACATATTTCAACATCATAAGTGCCTTAGAGGAAAGACCTATAGTGAATATCATCCTCAATGGTGAAAAACTGAAAGCTTTTCCTCTACACTTGAAACAAGACAAGGATGTTCACTCTCACCATTACTATTCAACATTGTACTGGAAGTCTTACCCTCAGTGATCAGACAACAAAAAGAAATAAAAGGCATCTGAATCAGCCTGGAAGAAATCAAACTTTCACTATTTGCAGACATCATACTCTATATAGAAAACCTGAATAAATTCACCAAAATTTACTAGAACTAACACATGAATTCAGCAAAGTTGCAAGACATAAAGTCAATGTACAGAAATCTGTTGCATATCTATACACCAATAATGAAGTAGCAGAAAAAGAAACCAAGGATTTGATCCCATTTATAATTGCACCAAAGACAATAAGATACCTAGGAATAAACCTAATTGAAGACGTAAAGATCTGTACTATGAAAACTATAGAACACTTATGGAAGTAATTGAAGAGGACAAAAAGAAATGGAAAAAACATTCCATGCTCATGAACTAGAAGAACAAACATGGTTCAAATGTCCATACTACTCAAAGCAATCTACACATTTAATGCAATCCCTATCAAACACCAATAGCATTTTTCACAGAACTAGAACAAATCCTAAAATTTGTACAGAACCACAAAAGATCCCAAAGAGCCAAAGCAGTCTTGAAAAAGAAAGGCAAATCTGGAGGCATTGTGATTCTGAACTTCAAGCTATATTACAAAGTTATAGTCATCAAGACAGTATGGTACTGGCCCAAAAACAGACACATGGATCAAGGGAACTGAATATAGAACCCAGAAATGAACCCACAACTATATAATCAACTAACCTTTGACAAGTAAGGAAGGAATATCCAATGGAAAGCAGACAGTCTCTTCAATAAATAGTATTGGGAAAACTGGACAGCAACATGCAGAAGAATGAAACTGGATCACTTACACCATACACAAAAAGAAAATCAAAATGGATAAAAGACCTAAAAGTGAGACAGGAAACTATCAAAATCCTAGAGGAAAACAGAGACAGCAACCTCTTTGACCTTGGCCATAGCAACTTCTTGCTAGACATATTGCTGGAGGCATGGGAAACAAAAGCAAAAATGAACTATTAGGACTTCATCAAGATAAAAATCTTCTGCACAGTGAAGGAAACAATCAACATAACTAAAAGGCAGCCTACAGAATGGAAGAAGATATTTGCAAATGACACAGTATCAAAAATGTATAAAGAATGTATTAAACTCAACCCCCAGAAAACAAATGATCCTGTTAAGAAATGGGCAGAAGACATGAATAGACATTTTTCCAAAGAAGACATATAGACACACGAAGAGATGCTCAATATCACTAATCATCATGGAAATACAAATCCATACCACGATGACCTCACACATCAGAATGGCTAAAATTAACAACATGAGAAACAACGGGTGTTGGTGAGGAGGCCAAGAAAGGGGAGCCCTTTTGCCCTGTTGGTGGGAATGCAAATTGAGGCAACCACTCTGGAAAACGGTATGGAGGTTCCTCAAAAAGTTAAAAATACAACTACACTATAACCCAGCAATTGCACTATTACGTATTTACCCAAAAGATACAAAGGTACAGATTTGAAGGGTTACATGCACTCCCATGTTTATAGCAGCATTGTCAACAATAGCCAAACTATGGAAAGAGCCCAAGTATCCATTGACTGATGTATGGATAAAGAAAAAGTGTTATATCTATACAAAGGACTATTACTCAGCCATCAAAAAGAATGAAATCTTGCCATTTGCCATGATGTAGATCGATCTATAGTGTGCTATGCTAAAGGAAATAAGTCAGAGAAAGACAAATACTATGTGATTTCACTCATATGTGGAATTTAGGAAACAATACAGATGAACATATGGGAAGGAAAATGAAACAAGAGAGGGAGGCAAACCATAAGCGTCTCTTAGAGAACAAACTGAGAGTTGATGGAAGGAGGTGGATGGAGGATGGGTTGAATGAGTGATGAGTATTAAGGAGGGCACTTGTTATGATGAGCAGTGGGTGTTATATGTAATTGTTGAATCACTAAATTCTACTCCTGAAACCAATATTACACTGTATTTTAACTAACTAGAATTTAGGTAAAAATTTGGAAAAAATAATGCAGAGCTTGTGCACAGCAAAGGAACCACCAGTAAAAGGAAAAGGCAAGCAGCTGAATGGGAGAAAATATTTGTAAATCACATATATGATAAAGGTAAATATCCAAAATATATAAAGAAGTCATATAACTCAATAGCAAAAAGCAAACAATCCAATTAGAAAATGGGCAAAGAAGCTGAATAGATCTTTTTCTAAGGAAGACATACAGATGGTAAACAGTTATATGAAAAAGTACTGGACATCTATGATCATCAGAGAAATGCAAATCAAAACCACAATAAGATATCACTTCGCACCTGTTAGAATAGCTATTATCAAAAAGAGAAGAAATAAATGTTGATGAGGATATGAAGAAAAGGGAAACCTCATGCACTCTCAGTAGGAATGTAAATTGGTGCAACTACTATTGAAAACAGTGCAGACTTTCCTTTAAAAATTACAAATAGAACTACTATTTGACCTAGCAATTCAACTTCTGTGTATTTATCTGAAAAAGTTCAAAATCATATAGGCACCCTCATGTTCACTGCAACACCATTTACAATAGTCAAGATATAAAAACAACATTAAGTGTCAAGATATAGACACAACATAAGTGCTGTATGAATGAAGAAAATGTGGTAGATGTATATGCAATGGAATATTATTCAGCCCTAAAAATGAAGGAAATCTTGCCATTTGCAACAACATGGATGGACCTTAGGGCATTATGCTACATAAAATGAGTCAGACAGAGAATGAGAAATACTATATGATCTCACATATATACGAAATTTTTTAAAAATGAGCTCATGCATATGGGGAGCAGGGAAATGGGCAAAATAGGTGAAGGTGGTCAAAAGATACAAAATTCCAGTTATAAAATAAATAAGTCATCAGGATATCATGAACAGCATAGTGACTATAGTTAATAATGCTGTTTTGCCTATTTCTAAGTTGCTAAGAGTATAGACCTTAAAATTTCCCATCACAAGAAAAAACTGTAATTATGTATGGTGACAGATATTAACTACACTTACTGTGGTGATAATTTTGCAATTTATACAAATATCAAATCATTATGTTTCATTATACACCTGGAACTGATAAAATGTTATATGTCAATTATGTCTCAATTTTTTAAAAAAGAGAGAGAGACAACTCTGGTTGTCCTCTGGCTCTCTTTTAATTGCTTTTGTGTAATCAAGCCAGGTTCATTTCCTCTATGAACTGTGAAATTGTCTAGGAAATGGTACCTAAAAATATCAGAAATTTGGGAAATATGACCACTTGTGGGAAAGACAGCAGAATCTCAGTTCTGCCACTTCCCAGCTGTTTGACATTGAGCAAGATTCTTCACCTCTCCAACCTTTCGTATCCTCATTTCTAAAATGAACCTAATAATGTGTTCCCTAACATACAGAGTTGTTGTAAGGATTGAAGCGTAATAGCATATTAACAGGATTAGTCTCTTAAAATGCAAGTAAGTTACCTATTCTGTAGGCCACTAAGATTGTGCCATATGGCTACTGTCTTCTTAATGCCTATGATGGGTATCTTCTAAAAGTTACCTTTGAAAGGAACAGACTTCAGAGCCCACCTTCAGGATAGTGCATGCTGAAGTTGGGAAGGGTGTGTCCAGTTTGAGACAGGGGAATGTGTATGGCACCAAATCTCAGAAAGGGAGATTTTAACACTGGGGACTCAAATCTTGGAACTGGAACTCAAGACTAATCAATTGTATCCTTTTCTCTCCCCTCCCTTTTTTTCTCTGTTCTTCTCTTGTCGTTTCAGGTGCATGATGACTGCCGGGGACGGTTTTCCAAGGAATGCTGGTTTGGGAGTCATCGAACATCAGTCATTCCTCCCACTGCCCTCAGCGACCCTAAAGGAGATGGTGAGTACCCAAATTTTAACCTCAGAATGTATTTCACTGGGGAGGGAGGAAAGGTGATAATACTGGGGAAATTTTTTAATTAATTTTAATTAAATTATTATTTTCAACCAGTAAATGGGGAAGTAGGAATGTGTATATATGTAGAGACAGCTCACGTTTCTTTTTAGACCTTTGGGATAATGACTGTTGATGTTTATGGCATATATGTATGTGGGCATGTTCTCTGTAGGCTTTGTCCCAATTATTCCTGAATTATCAGACTTGATTCCAGCTTTTTCATGATTTTCAGACACTAGATAATCCATAAAATAAGTTTGCTTGTATCCAGGTGGGCAAGGAAGAACTACATAAAGGCCCGGGCCATATTATTTTTAGAATGGAAACTAACACCAAGGTTGACTCCAAATCTGAAACTAGCATGATTATTGCCCCAACATGCTCTTTTGATGCTTTGTCAATTCCTAAACTCAAGTGATTTATTGAGAATTCTATTCATAAGGTGCTGAAAGGCTACAAAGAGATCCAAGATAAGAACATTTCCAGAGCTTATGGTTATTGTTGACCCAGGATACTGATATAGTATGACAATATATAGATTAAGGTAGCATATGGTAAGCACCAAAGGAGTTACGTTTGGAGACACTTGGAGATCAGAAAATATTAGGACTGTCAACTAATTGCAAGATGTTGCATAGAAAGGAGGCAGAAATGAAATAAATGCAACAAGAGTAAACTTTCTATAGAGTCTTCTCTCAGAAGGTCTAGAGATGTTAGAACAGATAAAACAGGGGCAAAGCAGAGGGATGTTTTGTCCAGTTTGGGTTTGTCTTTATTATTAAATAATGATGAGACTTAGAAACAACATGATGTAAAGGAAAAAAACAAAGGCCAGGCAACCATGAGTTTTAGTCACTTACTAGCTAGGTGACCTTGAGTAAGTCACTTACATTCTCTGAGCTTCACTTTCCACATCTAAATGGGAATGATAACTGTGTATTGGAAGGATAAGTGATAATATGTAAAGGGCTTGAATACCAAGAAACATAGCCCCAAAGGACAACAAAATTAAATCACTAGTCTTCTAGCCTAATAAAAACTGTAGACCCCCACAAGGATATTTCACTCTAGCCATTGCTAACAATACCTTTTTGAATATACCTCCCATTCCCCACTTTTTCCTTAAAGAGACTCTCCTTTTTGCCATTGAGTTGTTCATTTGCTTCTCACATTACTCATTATTAAATAATGGGAACTGTCAAGATCAAAATCACATATCACAGCTAAAAAGAGCTGACCTATTTTACGAACACTAAAGAATTTAGAAATCTAATATATTTACCAACTGACACACTACTGTTTCACTAAGCCAGCAGAGAGATACACTGCCCATTAATTTCAGTCTGTGTAGTTAGCTTCACTCTATATATGGTCAGTTTCACTTACTGGAGCTAAAGTTCAAACCCTGCCTGGAATGTTTTCATTTATATTTCACTAATATGCTAATTTACCCATCTCTGACATGTGGGATGTCCACTGGTCTGGATGTGATTAGTGAACCAGCATTTCATTTGACTTAAAAATTTTCCCCATATTGATGCTTGCTGCCCACTTTGTCATCAAGGAAGAGCCAGCATTGGCTGACAGCAAAGAAAAGAAAGAAGAGTTTGTAGTTTCTTCAGTCAGAGAACAGAAGGGGGCAAGGATTCTGTAGCCATTACAAGAAAGTTTTATAACTAGACATAGCACATGTGCACATGTGTGCACATACATATATACACACTCAGAGACACTCTAGTCTCCTCCAGTTCATTTTCCAACCCTAATACAGATACATCCAGATAGACATTGGTACAAGGAATGAGCCATTCACACAGGTTTCTTCAAGCATGCATGTTCATATGTTCCCATAATGACATGCATAGACACAAAGCTAACTTCACTCAGATGTACATGCATATATTATTCTTAGATCTACTCAAATATTTACCCACATAAGTCATCTACCAGACAGTTAACTAGAGAGGTGTTGAGGTGGATGACTTGGTAAATAAGAGATGTTTGGCTGGATAGAAAAAGGAAGAGGCTGGGGGAAAATGGGATTGATAGAAGAGAAAAAGCAGCAAATTAGTCACCCAAGAAAACTCAAGCTGCCATGAAAGTCAATCTGAGACTTTACTCACACCAATGGGGAGCCTAGGGAAGATGTCTAAGCAGAATGAAGGATGCCCACCTCAGCATTCCACCAATTACCCCAAATAGGTATAAGGGGCTGCAAACTCTTCTTTATAATTAGCCCAACAGGCTTTGTGCTTCTTGTCCTTATGGAAGTTGGGTTTTTTGTTGTTGTTGTTTTTTATCCTATACCTCTTCTTATTCTTTTGTTTTGTCTTGTTTTTTAACAAGAAATTTTTCTTTTCTTTATTTCTAACTTTATTTTTTATGTTCTGTTAATCACCATACAGTACATCATTAGTTTTTGATGTAGTATTCCATGATTCATTGTGTATTACACCCAGTGCTCCATGCATCACTTCTTATTCGTTATAGATCATCAACTAATGGCATTGCTACTTTCTTTTGCTTTCCACCAATGACATAATATTGCCTAGAAGTACCTGAGCTAAGCCATTTTTTGTGTAGTATCTCATCTAATGCCCTATGAGTTAGTTTCGAGACTTTCCTTAAGAAAAAAAGGGGCGCCTGGGTGGTTCAGTCGTTAAGCATCTGCTTTTGGCTCATGATCCTGGGATCCTGCTCAGGTCATGATCCCTCACCGGGCTCCCTGCTCGGTGGGAAGACAGCTTCTTCCTCTCCCACTCCCCCTGCTTGTGTTCCCTCTCTCACTGTGTCTCTCTCCATGTCCAATAAATAAATAAAATCTTAAAAAAAAAAGGAAAAGAAAAAAAAATAGGTAAAATAAAAATTAAAAGGTATGACCTTTTTTGATGATTTCTTCATATATCTTATGGCCTGACCCCTAATGTTTTGTACTATACTAAACAGTCTCACCCTGATTTTTTAACTGCTTCCTCACTTCTCATTGTCATTTTGTATGGTTCTGTCATCTCTCTGACCTCATTTCTGCCACTCTGCCCCTCACTCACTCCACAATAGTCATGCCATTCTGTTCAGTGGCCCTCAGATACCCCAGACATTCTCCCTTCTCTGGGTCTTAGCACTTATTCTTTCTTCTGTTCCCAAAATTCTCCCCCCCCACACATATACGCATTGCTCACTTTTTTACTTCATTCAAGTCTCATCTCAAATGTCACCTCCCTAGAGAAGCTGTCCCTGACCACCCCATCTAAAGTAACACCCCCTTTAGTCTCTATCCTGTTTCCCTCACTTCTTTTTCTTCATATCATGTTCTTTTCTATATTACTTTGTTTTGTTGTGCTTTCCACCATTAGAATATAAGTTCCACAAGAGCAGAAACTATTTCTATCTTGCCCACCACTGTATTCTCAGAACATAAGAAGGACAAGCACAGAGAATGCCCTCAATACATGTTTGTTGAATGAATGTCTTAACTAGCATTGCATCAACATACTACCTTTTGTAAAACAAATATCGGAAAGGGTACTACCTTCAGGTAATGTGTTTAGGGAGAGTAACTACTTCCAAGATATGCTACTGAAGGAACATGGCAGACTCCCTTGTAGCTGTGAGTCCTAACAAGCCCTGAAAATTTGGTGTCTGACTGGCTAACTGGCTAAGGATGCCTTCAAGTTCTACTGGCCAGTGAGTAGGAATTGGCCCATAGAGGAAGACTGCTTTAAGTTTTTCCAGGCAAAACAGCCATGAAATCTGCTCATGCCAGCAGTATTCCTCCAGGCTCCCTTTCACCCAAATTACAACAAATGGGACATCTCAACCCACCTCCCTCCCTGTGCCCCACACAATTCCGGAGTGAGCCACATGACTTTTGCCCTTTGCATTTATTTTTGCTGGGGTATCCCTGGCAAGTCAAAGCTCAGAGTTTTGGGGCTCATGATTTGTCTGACATCTCCTAGGGGGCCATTGCTCACTGCCTGTCTCCCTGCCAACAGGCTCTAAGACTCAGCATGAGCTGGCAGGCATTGACAATTTAGGCTGCTATAACTTCACTTCCCTATAGGGAACTTCAGAGTTAGGAATTATTAAAAGACTCTCTCTTGTTCAGACAATTTCCGTATAGTCTTGTTTCCCCTGAAAGTTGGTGTGATAACTGGGATTGCCCTGCCAGAGCCTTGGAGGGGTGATTAAAGTTCCCTCCTTCCTCCCACATTGATATGTTTTCTGTCATTAACTGCTGTCTAAAAGACAGCCTTCCCCCCCTCCTCTCTCCTTACCTGATATCCTCTCACTGTGAGAACTGAACTATCCCAGGCAAAGAGAGAACTAATTGGTATTCTGATCCTCCTCTCCAGCTTTCAATCCTCTCCTTCTTCAGTTTCCCCATGGTGTTTTATTAATCCCTCATTGTGGCACCAATTTCCTTAATCTTTGTGTTCCAACATACTACTGTGTATGAGTCTGTTTCCCCAGCTGGAGGACAGGAGCTGTACCCCTAGAAGTATCTAGCATGATGATTGGCATGTAGTGATTGCTAAGCAAATGTTGTTTGCCTGGCAACAGCTGGGCAGACATTAAATGAGAGCCCCTTTGGGTTGTGTTCTGAATTCCTCTCTGCTTCTCAGTCTCAGCAGACTAGAACATAAGGAAACTCTGAGAATTTTTGGACATGTCTTTTTGTCTTGCTTGTGGCGATTGTATATGTTTGTATATATGTTTGTATATATCTAAATCCATTAAATTGTATATATTAAATATGTGCCGTTCTTTATCAATTATACCTCAATAAAGCTGTTTTTAAAAAGTCTTTGCAAAATGTGATGTCAAGTCATCTCTTATTTCCATCTCAATGGCCCTTTTCTTTTTTTCTCCTTTTCTTTTTGTTGTGTGCATGTATCAGGCCAATTAGTAGTGTCTTCAGACTTCTGGAACCTCGATTGGTCATCAACCTGTTCATGTCCCCTTCTCATCTTCATCAACTCCAAAAGCGGCGATCACCAAGGGATCGTCTTCCTCCGAAAATTCAAACAGTACCTTAACCCGTCTCAAGTTTTTGACCTGTCGAAGGGTGGACCTGAAGCCGGGTAAGCATGGGCTAAGGGATACAGTTGAGTATATAGAAGGGACTCTTCGTACTATACATTTTAGAGTATGGTTTTCTGGAATCAGTTCTAGTACCTGGGCACAATCAAGTCAGAATGCAGACACATAACTTCAGAGCATTTGGGGTTTGCTAGTTGGAGGATTTTTAGCCCTCTCCCAGAAATCCCTTCAAGCTCATGTCCTGCTCTCAGATTCATTCCACCTTTCCTGGTTGGAAGAAGTCTAACTGTGTCTCCTGACCTCAGGGGAAGAGGCAAATGGGTATTGCTGTTCATCTTTCCTGTCCCTCATTCTTTCCTGGAACCAAATAGATATATCTCCACTATAGACCTGTTTTACTTATGGACCATCTGGCTGTTCAGCTCTGGTTTCTGTGAAGCCACTGGCCACTGTACAAGGCTTCCTGGGCCTCAGCAAGTAGGTTCAGCTAGGTTACAAGTAACTTCTAGAGCAAGGGTAGGCATAGAAGAGGGTGGGCTGAAGCAAGGCCTCATCTCCAGGATTGCCTGTGGGAGCACTGCCTGTGATGTTAGGTACACAGAGAGATAGGAGCTAAGTGAAAGAAGGTGGGTAGCCTGTTAGCAGGATGCAGAAGCAGTAGTCCTTAGCTCCCAGCACAGTGTAGAAAAGAGTTGTAAAACTTAGTAGTTCATGAAATGACTCCTGTTCCCCTCTTTCTTTCAGGCTATGCATGTTCAAGAATTTTGCTCGCTTTCGCATTGTGGTTTGTGGTGGAGATGGCAGCGTGAGCTGGGTCTTATCTCTGATTGATGCCTTTGGATTACATGAAAAGGTGAGTTCTTGCTGACTCAGTTCAATCATTGCTAGAGAGACTGTGGGTATGGACCTGCTCATCCCAAAATGTCCTTAGTCTTCACTCTCCTTATCTATACAGCACATGTTTTCTACTGGTTTCATAGTCAACCTGACAGGGAGATTCTCACTCTAAGCTTCCTCACCTAAACCATTTTCTGTGGGAAGGAGAAATGAGGGAGTTAGCAGAAAAAATGAGCAGTGCTTTATGCCCCAGGCCCCAAAGTAAATATTTGAAGGAAAGGAGAGCAAGCAAAAAGAAGTGGCTTCAGGCCACATTTGGCCTCCAATTTCCTTCCCCTCTTGAGGCAACCGGTTTTCTTTCTTGAGTCTCAAAAGTAGCAGAAACTTTCCTCTCACTTTCCTCCCTCTCCCTAGATAGCTCCCTGTTCTTCTGACTTTAGTAGATTTGTCTCCCAAGGCACCTTATCTTCTTGGCCAAGCTTTGATAGAAATTTGTGGCTATATTTCTCTTTCATAAGCATGGCTATAAATATTAGCATATTCTAACTTTTCCCTACACTGAGTACGTTCTGTATTGCCAAGAGTGGTGCCAAACTTTTCAGGAAAAAGTTCACTTAGCATCAATATCTTCCTATTACACTTCTTAAAATCAGAAGTCTCTTATTGCCACTGGTTTTTAGACCACTATCTTTCCCAAGGAGCACCTTCTGGGTTCTTTTATGGGTGGATCTTGGTAGAATTGACTGAAAATGGCTCCTGGTTTTGTTCTTGCAGTGTCAGTTGGCAGTCATCCCACTTGGAACTGGCAACGATCTAGCCCGTGTCCTAGGCTGGGGTGCATTCTGGAACAAAAACAAGTCACCTATTACCATACTCAACAGAGTGGAGCAGGCTAGTGTGAGGATTCTAGACAGGTGAGTGGCTGAATGATCAGGTCATTGTGCCTGTTCCAGTCCCATATCAATTACTCTCATTTACATCATCTCAATCATGAATATTCTAACCTCCCTCACAGAGCCTCATTCCTTTCTCTCTTCAGTGCAGGGCAGTTTTGGGTGGCCTGTCTATTAGGAAGTCAGGATCTACCATGTTTCTTTTAGACATCACTAGAGCCCCTGTTCAAACTTAAAAGATCCTAAATCAGGAGCCCCACAGGTAAATTTTAAGAGTTCTGTAAACTTCCTTCAAATTGCATAGCTAATTATCTACATAAGCATATTTTTCCCCCTTGGGAATGTTTCTATCTTTCTATTCTATTCCAGAATAGTATAGAAACCATTCTATAGCTTCATCAGTTTTTCAAAGGAACTCAAAAATCTTAGGGTTCAGAAACAATTGGCTTAGATTGTCTCTGCTTTAGAGAAGAATGAGTATTGCCATCCTATCTCCTGAAAAGAGATAGGGTCAATGCTGGGTCATAGTATTTAATTTATGGCTGCCCATAAGGATATTCTGGGAAGCTTTTTCAAGGCACCAAGCTGAAGCCACCACAAAGACTCTTATTCAGTATGTCTTGGGTAGGGTCCTGGCATATTCATTTTACAAAAGCTCCTGAAGTGATCTTGATAGTTACCTCTCTGGTTAAGAAGCACTGTCCTCTGACCCTGTGATGAAATTCTTTCCATCACACTGGTCTTAAGAAGTATTGAGGCAGAGGCCCCACTTGTAGTATATTTGAGATCAGGTGACCTGAGATAGTGTGGGCATCTCTACAACTCATCTTCCCTCACCACATAAACATTTTGATCTTTTCCTTGCTATGTGAAGCACTGATGACAGCTTGTGACAAAACAGAGCCCTAAATATCTGTCTGTCCTTGACCTTCATTTCAGATGGAGTGTGATGATCCGTGAGACTCCCAGACAAACCCCATTGCTAAGAGGACAGGTTGAAATGGATGTACCCCGATTTGAGGTAACTACTGCCCAGCTGTAATTCAAGCCAACACCTTTATTACATAGGGAAATAAAAGGCAAAACCCAGACAGAAGCTTTTGTATTGTCCATGGGCTCAATGAGCATAAGATCATTGAGGACTAGAGACATGTCAATAAGCAACTTTTACTAGGAACGGTGTTAGACACTGGGGATATAATTCATTCACCCATTTACTTTTTCATTCATTCAAATTATGTATGCAAATATTTCTGGATTACCTACTATGTGTGAGATACTGTTCTAGGAGCTGTTCTTATGTACTAGTAGGTAAAAAAAGAATGACACAGTTCATGCTGTCATGGAGTTCATAGTAATAGAAACAATAGTTTTAATGAAGTAGTATGAGTGTTAGTATATAAGAAAGTAGAAAGTGGTGTGAACACCCAGAAGGTGTACCAAGCCCAATCTGGGGGAAATCAAGGAAAGATTCTCAGAAATGCCATTTCAGAAAAGATTGAAGGACCAGAGGGAGTTAATCAGGATATTAAGAAAGAGGAGGCCTGTTCCAGACAGATTGAATAGTGTGTGTTGTTCCAAAGGCAAGACAGAGCATAGAATATTCACAGAACAGAATGGAATATTCACATACATTTATTAATGGCTAAAGCATTGGGGTCAGGGAGGAGAAATGCAGAGAGAATGACTAAAGATGAGGCTGGAAAAGCAATCAGGGCCCAGGCCAGGAAGAACCCAATAACCCATGGTAGGAAGTTTGGGCTTTTGCCCTAAAGAGAATTATAGAAGGATTTTTTTCCTTATATTATTATGAGAATTTTCAAACATACTAGCTTCTTGAACTCAATAGTAGAATTAGTTAGGACTCTAGCCTACAGGATGTAACTCTCAAAGACATAAAAAAGCTTATTTCAATATAAATTACATATTTTAAGATTTTATTTGTTTATTTGACAAAGAGAGACACAGCAAGAAAGGGAAAACAAGCAGGAGGAGGGGGAGAGGGAGAAGCAGTCTTCCCGCCTAGCAGGGAGCCTGGTGCGGGGCCCGATTCCAGAACCCTGGGATCATGACCTAAGCCAAAGGCAAATGTTTAACGACTGAGCCACCCAGGCGCCCCTATAAATGACATTTTATTGGCCATCTGCTATATGTATATCATAGTATGTATTATTAGGTATTATATTAAAGTTTGAGATATATAGTGCCAATAAGTATGCAAACCTACATATATAAAATGGTAGAGTCCACCATTATATTTCACTATACTTGCTTTATCACATATGTGTCCATATATCCATTCTGTTATCTAATAGATAGCATTCTGCTATCTAATAGAAGGGTTTTAAGTAGAATTCCATGGTACATAGAAAAACAATTGAAGGAATAAAGACTAGAGGCAAGGAGAAAAGAGAGGAAATGCTGCAATTATCTAGGCAAAAGATTATGGTGATTTGAACTGGTGAAGTGGTAATAGGGATAAGAAGAAGTAGGCATGTTTAAGACGTATAGGAGGGATAGAATCATCAGGACTTGGTAGATATTTGATATGATATTTGAATGATATTTGAATGAAAGAGGTGATGGGAGAGGGAAGAGTAGCAGCTGTAGTTAAGAATACAGACTCGGGGATCCTGGCTAGTTCAGTTGGTAGAGCATGTGACTCTCAATCTCAGGTCCATGAGTTCAAATTCCACATTGGGCAAGATGCCTAGGGGAAAAGAAAAGAGAATACTGACTCAAGAGCCAGACTACCTGGAATCAAATCCTGTCTCTGCCACTTATCAGCTACCCCTTTCCTGTGCCTCAGCTGTTCTGTGAAATGGGGTTATTACAAGGATTACATAAGAAAATATTTATATATAGCTTAGAACAGAGCCTGGTACATTGTAAGTACTATATAAGTGAACGTTATTGTTATTACTAATATTATTATAATAAGAGGTAACACTCTGGCATTGAAAAGATGTGGGTTCAAATCCCAGATCTATTATTTACTAGCTATGCAATATGAGATTGTTTGTTCATTTGAAATATGGAACAAAAATTTACCTCCATGAGTTTTTGAGAATTATTTAAATGACAGCAAACAATATACATCTCTTATTTTGAGAATGACCACAGACCTAAGATTATCTATGGGGCCCTTCAAAAAGAATCATTTGATTGTGATTATTTTCAGTGAGGCAGTTGAGTTGTTGGTAAAGAGTAAGAAATAATGAGGAGATAAAGATGGGCAGAAGGCTATGTCTCAGTCCTGAGATTCAAAAGCTGAACACTCCTTTCTCCCTAGGCTGCTGCCATCCAACATCTAGAATCCGCAACCACTGAGCTGAACAAAATCCTGAAGGCCAAGTACCCCACAGAGATGATCATTGCAACAAGGTCAGTCTTCCTTTGGCTTTCAAACTGGGGTGTTTTTATTCCCTTCATGGGCTGTTCCTCAGTCAGAGAAAGAGCTCATTTTGATAGGTTGGGGTACTGAGGCCAAGGAAAGTTACCAAATTTCTCCCAACTCAAACCACCTGAATGAAAAAATAGATGAGATTGAGGTGAGGGCTCCTGCTAGTCCAAAAAGACAGAATTACAAGCCAGAGATTTGGAAAAAGGGTTACAGAAGAGAAACAACATTCCACACTATTTAGGGGCATAACATAACTCCCTACAGTAGGAACACCTTGCTTTCCATCTGACACTGGGAAAGGTCTCTGTAGAATTGATGACAGCTGCTTTCTCATATCCTAAACAACACATTCTGCCCTTCCAAATATGTGTGTCATTCATATCTCCTGGGACACTTTGGATGGTTCCTGATGAGTCTGCCATATTCTCCTTTGATAAATACTTCCCCCAGGGACAGTCCTCCCAAAGCCATTACGTTTGTACTAAATTATATGGGCCCTTGAACCATAGCTGATTTGACCCAGGTAAAAACCTGACCCAAGGTGGATCAACTGAATTTTCTTTTCTGGAAATTCTGAATTTAGGGCTAAGAAAATCTAATTAAGCTCTCTTAGGTACTCATGTATTTGACCATATATACATGAAAAAATAGAAAAACAAAGGAAGAGGGGAGAGGAAGGAGAGGGAGAGAATACAGATCAGGAAAGAGAGACAAGGAAAGAGAAGGTGGAAGATGGACTTTATAAGACAGAAGGGCTCTGGACATCATGATCCATATCACATTGTCCCATCTATCTTATCTTTGCAGATTCCTGTGTTCAGCAGTGGAAGATTTTGTGGTGGATATTGTAAAGGCTTGGAGTCGGATAAAACAGAACAATACAGCTATAGAATCTGTGATTTTGAAAGTAAGTTTCCATTCCTTTTATCTTCCATGCTTTGTGGAGCCAGGGCCTCCTTTTTATCTTTTATTTTTTAATTTATTATTGTTATTCCATTATAATTAACATACACTATTATATTAGTTTCAGGTGTACTATATAATGATTCAACTATTCTGTATATTACTCAGTGCTCATCATGATAAGTATACTCTTAATCCCATTGACAACTATTTCATCCATCCCCCAACAACCTCCCCTCTGATAACCATCAGTTTGTTCTCTACACTTGGGAGTCTGTTTTTTGGTTTATTTTTTCTTTCTTCTTTTGTTTTGTTTCTTAAATTCCAAATAAGAGTGAAATCACTTGGTATTTGTCTTTCTCTGATTGACTTATTCGCTTAGTATTGTGCCCTATAGATCCATCCATATTGTTGTAAATGGCAAGATGTCATTATTTTTTATGGATGAGTAATATTCCACTGTATGTATATAACACATCTTCTTTACCCACTTATCCATGGATGGACAGTTGTCTGTTGTAAATAATGCTGCAATAAACATAAGGGTGCATGTATCTTTTAAAATTAGTATTTTCATTTTCTTTGGTTAAATAACCAGTAGTGGAATTACTGGATCCTATGGTAATTCTATTTTAATTTTTTGAGGAACCTCCATACTGTTTTCCAGAGTGGCTGCACCAGTTTTCATTCCCACTAACAGTGTAAGAGGGTTCTCCTTTCCCCACATCCTCGCCAATACTTGTTGATTCTTGTGTTGTTGGTTTTAGCCAGTCCGACAGGTGTGAGGTGATAGCTTGTTGCGGTTTTGACTTGTATTTCCCTGATGATGAGTGATGTTGAGCATCTTTTAAAGTGTCTGTTGGCTATCTGGATGTCTTCTTTGGAGAAGTGTCTGTTCATGTCTTCTGGCCATTTTTTAATTGGGTTATTGGTGTTTTAGGTCTTGAGTTGAGTCAATTCTTTATATATTTTAGATACTAACCCTGTGTCAGACATGTCATTTGCAAATATTTTCTCCCATTCCATAGGTAGCCTTATAGTTTTGTTGATTATTTCCTTCACTGTGCAGAGCTTTTTATTTTGATGTAGTCCCAATATTTTATTTTTGCTTTTGTTTCCCTTGTCTGAGGGGACCTGTCTAGAAAAAGTTACTACAACTGATGCCAGACAAGTTACTGCCTGTGCTTCCTTCTAGGATTTTATGGTTTCATGTCTCACATTTAGGTCTTTCACCCATTTTCAATTTGTTTTTGTGTATGGCATAAAAAAGTGGTCCAGTTTCTTTCTTTTGCATGTTAATGTCCCTTTTTCCCAACACAATTTGTTGAAGAGACAATCTTTTTCCCATTGGATATTCTTTCCTGCTTTGTTGAAGATTAACTGACCATATAATTATGGGTTTACTTCTGGGTCTTCTATGCTGTTCCACTGATCTGTGTGTCTATTTTTGTGCCATTATCATACTGGTTTCTATTTTTATTTTATTTTATTTCTTTTAAGTGTTCCAAAATTCATTTTTTATGCAACACACCCAGTGCTCCATGCCCTAATACCTAATAATACCTAATACCTGCCCTCCATAATACCCACCACGAGACTCACCCAACCCCCCACCCCCTCCCTTCCAAAACCCTCAGTTTGTTTCTCAGAGTCCACAGTCTCTCGTGGTTTGTCTCCCCCTCCGACTTCCCCCAACTCACTTCTCCTCTCCATCTCCCCATGTCCTCTGTGTTACTCCCTATGTTCCACAAGAAAGTGAAACCATATGATAATTGACTCTCTCTGCTTGACTTATTTCACTCAGCATAATCTCTTCCAGTCCCATCCATGTTGATACAAAAGTTGGGTATTTATCCTTTCTGATGGAGGCATAATATTCCATCGTATATATGGACCATATATTTTTTATCCATTTGTCCATTGAAGGGCATCTTGGTTCTTTCCACAGTTTGGCAACTGTGACCATTGCTGCTATGAACATTGGGGTACAGATGGCCCTTCTTTTCACTACATCTGTATCTTTGGGGTAAATACCCAGTAGTGCAATTGCAGAGTCATACAGTAGCTCTATTTTTAATTTCTTAAGTAATCTCCACACTGTTTTCCAAAGTGGCTGCACCAACTTGCATTCCCACCAACAGTGTAAGAGGGTTGTCCTTTCTCCATATCCTCTCCAACACACGTTGTTTACTATCCTGTTAATTTTGGCCATTCTAACTGGTGTAAGGTGGTTTCTCAATGTGGTTTTGATTTGAATCTCCCTGATGGCTAGTGACGATGAGCATTTTTTCATGTGTCCATTAGCCATTTGTATGTCTTCTTTGGAGAAGTGTCTGTTCATGTCGTCTGCCCATTTTTTGACGTTATTATCTGTTTTGTGTGTGTGTTGAGTTTGAGGAGTTCCTTATAGATCTTGGATATTATACTGTTTTGATTACTACAGCTTTGTAATATAACTTGAAGTCCAGAATTATGGTACCTCTAGCTTTGCTTTTCTTTCTCAAGATTGCTTTGGCTATTCTGGGTCTTGTGTTTCCATACACATTTTAGGAGAGTTTGTTCCAGGTCTGTGAAAAATACTGTTGATAATTTACAGGGATTGCATTGATGTGTAGATTGCTTTGGGTAATATAGACATCTTGGCAATATTTGTTCTTCCAATGCATGAGCATGGACTATCTTGCCATTTCTTTGTGTTGCCTTCAATTTCTTTCATCAATGTTTGTTTTCAGAGTACAGGTCTCACTTCTGTGGTTACATTTATTCCTAAGTATCATATTATTTTGGGTGCAATTGTAAGCAGTATTGACTCCTTAATTTCTCTTTCTGTCACTTCATTATTGGTGTATAGAAATACAGCAGATTTCTATACATTGATTTTGTATCCTACAACTTTATTGAATTGGTTCACCAGTACTACCAGTTTTTTGGTGGAGTCATTCTGGTTTTCTATATATAGAATCATGTCAACTGCAAATAGTGAATGTTTGACTTCCTCCTTGCCCATTTGGATGTCTTTTATTTCTTTGTGTTGTCTGACTGCTGTGGCTTGGACTTCCAGTACTATGTTGAATAACAGTGGTGAGAGTGGACACCCTTGTCTTGTTCCTGACCATAAAGGAAAAGCTCCCAGTTTTTGCCTGTAAGAATGATGTTAGCTGTGGGTTTTTGATAAATGATCTTTATTATGTTGAGATATCTTTGTGGATTTATTTCTGGGCCCTGTCTATTGTTCTATTGACCTATGTGTTGATTTTTGTTCCAGTACCATACTGTTTTGATTACTACAGCTTTGTAGTACATCTTGAAATCTGGGATTGTAATACCTCCAGTTTTGTTCTTCTTTCTCATGATTACTTTGGCTATTTAGGGTCTTTTGTCATTTCATAAAAATTTTATGATTATTTGTTCTAGTTCTGTGAAAAATGCTGTTGGTAATTTGATAGGTATTGCATTAAATGTGTATATTGGTAGTATGGACATTTTAACAATATTTGTTTTCCCAATCCATGAACATGGAATATCTTTCCATTTGTGTCATCTTTAATTTCATTCATCAGTGTTTTATAACATTCAGAGTACAGATCTTACACTGCCTCAGTTAAGTTTATTATTATTTTTGGTGAAATTGTAAATGGGATTGTTTTCTTAATTTCTCTTTCTGCTACTTCCTTATTAGTGCATAGACTGTTCTGCTACTTCCTTATTAGTGCATAGACTGCTTTAGATAGATTTTGTATTCTGCAACTTTACTGAATTCACTTTTTTCCCCTAGTAGTTTTTTGGTGGAGTCTTTTTAGGGTTTTCTATATACAGTATCATTTCATTTGCAGATAGCAAGTGTTTTACTTCTTCCTTAACGATTTGGATTCCTTTTATTTCTTTTTATTGTCTGATTGCTGTGGCTAGGACTTTGAGTAGTATGCTGAATAACAATGGTGAGAGTGGGCATCCTTGTCTTGTTCCTAATCTTGGGGGAAAGCTCTGTTTTATCACCATTTACTATGATGCCGACTGCGGGCTTTTCATATATGGCCTTTATCATGTTGAGGTATGTTCCCTATAAAACTACTTTATTAAGGGTTTTTATCGTGAATGGATGTGTACTTTGTTAGATGCTTTTTCTATATCTGTTGAAATAATCACTTGACTTTTATCCTTTCTATTGTTGATGTGGTGTGTCGCACTGATTAATCGCAAATATTGAATCACCCTTGCCTCCAAGGAATAAATCCTACTTGATCATGGTGAATGATTTTTTAATGTATTGTTGGGCTCAGTTTGCTAATATTTTGTTGAAGATTTTTGCATCTGTGTTCTTAGAGATATTGGCCTGTAGTTCCCTTTTTTTATATTGTGTTTATCTGGTTTTGTTATCAGATTAATGCTGGCTTCATAGAATGAATGTAGAAGCTTTCCCTCCTCTTGTGTTTTTTGGAATAGTTGAGAATGGGTTTTAACTCCTCTGTAAATGTTCAGTAGAATTCATCTATGAAGCCAGCTGGTCCTGGACTTCTGTTTGTTGGGGATTTCTTGATTTGTGATTCAAAAATCAGTCTGTTCAAATTTTCTATTTCTTCCTAGTTCAGTTAAGGAAGGTGATTTTTTTTCCTAGGAATTTGTCCATTTATTCTAGGTTGTCCAATTTGTATAATTTTTCATAATATTCTCTTGTAATCCTTTGTATTTCTGCGTCATCAGTTGTTATTTCTCTTCTTTCACTTCTGATTTTGTTTATTCTTCTCTCTCTCTCTTTTGGTAAGTCTGGTTAAAGGTCTATCAATTTAGTTTGTCTTTGCAAAGAACCAGCTCCTGGTTTTATTGATCTATTCTATTGGTTGTTTAATTTCTATTTCACTTATTCTGCTCTCATTTTTATTATTTTTTTCCTCGTACTATTGTTGGATTTGGTTGTTTTCTTTTTTCTATCTCCTTTAGATGTAAAGTTAGGTTTTTGATATTTTTGAGATTTGAGACTTTTCTTCCTTTTTGAGATAGGCCTATACTGCTATAAACTTCCCTCTTCAAACAGCCTTTCCTATATCCCAAAGTTTCAGGATTTTGTGTGTTCATTTTCACTTGTCTCCATGTTTTGTTTTGTTTTGTTTTTTTACATCCCCTGACCTATTCACTGTTTAGTAGCATGCTATTTAACCTCCTTGTATTTGTTTTATTTCCTGATTTTGCCCAGTGGTTGATTTCTAGTTTCACAGCATTGTGTAAGAAAAGATGCATGATATGACTTCAGTCACCTTGATTTTGTTGAGACTTGTTTCGTGGCCTAACATGTGATCTATCTGGAGAACATTCCATATGCACTTGAAAAGAATGTCTATTCTACTGTTTTAGGATAGAATATTCTAAATATATCTGTTAGATCCATCTGGCCCAAATTGTCATTTAAGTCAGTTTCCTTTTTGATCTCTTGGATGATTTATCCATTGATGTAAGTGAGCTGTTATAATACCAGTTATTATTTTATCATTATAAATTACTTCCTTTATTTTTTCATTTATTCACAATTTGTTTTTTCAAAGAGGTAAAGCATTTGGCTGTATGATACAGATACACCTTTATTTAAACCACTAAAAGATGGTTTCTGTAATTTGCCACCAAATGTATTCCTTGCTGATTTATATAGTTTTCTTCTTTCTTTTTTTTTGCATTATACTTTTTAAATTCAATTAATTAACATATAATGTATTATTCATTTCAGAGGTATAGGTCTGTGATTCGTCAGTCTTATATAATACCCAGTGCCCTCCTTAATATCACATGCCCTCCTTAATGTCCACCACCCAGTTATCCCATCCCTACACGCCCCTACCCTCCAGCAACCCTGTTTGTTTCCTACGTTTAAGAGTCTCTTATGGTTCATCTCCCTCTCTGGTTTCATCTTGTTTTATTTTTTCCTCTATCCCCTATAATCCTGTTTTGTTTCTTAAATTCCACATACCAGTGAGATCATATGATAATTATCTTTCTCTGATTGACTTATTTCACTTAGTATAATACCTCTTACTTTCATCCACATCATTGCAAATGACAAGATTTCATTTTTGATGGCTGCTTAATATTCCAGTGTGTGTGTGTGTTCATGTGCACACACGTGCACATGTGTATGTATACACCAGATCTTTATCCATTCACCTGTCAATAGACATCTGGGCTCTTTCTGTAGTTTGGCTATTGTGGACATTGCTGCTATAAACATTGGGGTGCAGGTGTCCCTCCACATCACTACATTTGTATCTTTGGGGTAGATGCATAGCAGTGCAATTGCTGGGTCATAGAGAAGCCATATATTCAGCTTTCTGAGGAACCTCCATGCTGTTTTGCAGAGTGGCTGCACAAGCTTGCATCCCCACCAACAGTATAAGAGGGTTCTCCTTTCTCCACATCCTCACCAACATTTGTTGTTTCATGATTTGTTAACTTTTAGCCATTATGACTTGTGTGAGGTGGTATCTCATTGGGCTTTTGATTTGTATTTCACTGATATCAAGTGATGTGGAACATTTTTTCATGTGTCTGTTGACCATTTGTAGGTCTTCTTTGGAGAAATGTCTGTTCATGTCTTCTGCCCATCCATTTTTTGACTGGATTACTTGGTTTTTGGGTGTTGAGTTTCATAAGTTATTTATAGATCTTGGATACTTGCCCTTTATCTGATATGTCATTTGCAAATATCTTCTCTCATTCTGTCAGTTGTCTTTTGGTTTTGCTGTGCAAAAGCTTTTCATCTTGATGAAGTCCCAATAGTTCATTTTTGCCTTTATTTTCCTTACCTTTGGAGATGTGTCTAGCAAGAAGTTGCTGCAGCTGAGGTCAAAGAGGTTGCTGCTTGTGTTTTCCTCCAGGATTTTGATGGATTCCTGTCTCATTTAAGTCTTTCACCCATTTTGACTCTATTTTTGTGTATAGTGAAAGGAAATGGACCAGTGTCATTCTTCTGCATGTTCCTGTCCACTTTTCCCAACACCATTTGTTAAAGAGACTGCCTTTTCCCCGCTGAATATCCTTTCCTGAGTTGTTGAAGATTAGTTGACCATAGAGCTGAGGGTTCATTTCTGGATTCCCTATTCTGTTCCATTGATCTATGTGTCTGTTTTTGTGCCAGTACCATACTGTCTTGATGATTACAACTTTGTAATAGAGCTTGAAGTCTGGAATTGTGATGCCACAAGTTTTGGTTTTCTTTTTCAACATTCCTTTAGCTATTCAGTGTCTTTTCTAGTTCCATACAAATTTTAGCATTAAAATTTAGGTTCCAACTCTGTGAACAAAGTTGATGGTATTTTGGTAGGGATTGCATTGAATGTGTAGATTGTTTTAAGTAGCATAGACATTTTAACAATATTTGTTCTTCTAATCCATGAGGATGGAATGTTTTCTATTTCTTTGTGTCTTCCTCAATTTCCTTCATGAGTGTTCTATAGTTTTCTGAGAACAGATCCTTTGCCTCTTTGGTTAGGTTTATTCCTAGGTATCTTATGGCTTTTTGTGCAACCATAAATGGGATTGACGCCTTGATTTCTCTTTCTTTTGCCTCATTGTAAGTATATAGAAATGCAACTGATTTCTGTGCATTGATGTTTATATCCTGCCAATTTGCTGAATTCCTGTGTGATTCCTAGCAATTTTGGGGTGGAGTCTTGTGTGTTCCACATAGACTATCATGTCATCTGCAAAGAGTGAGAGTTTTACTTCTTCTTTGCCAATTCGGATGCCTTTATTTCTTTTTGTTGTCCAATTGCTGAGGCTGACTTCTAGTACTATGTTGAACAGCAATAGTGATAATGGACATGTCTGCCATGTTCCTGACCTTAGGGGAAAAGCTCTCAGTTTTCCCCCCATTGAAAATGATATTTGCTGTGGGCTTTCCATAAATGGCTTTTATGATTGCTCTATCCATACATTGTGAAGAGTTTTAATCAAGAAAGGATGTTGTACTTTGTCAAATGCTTTTCTATAGCTATTGAAAAGATAGTATGGCTCTTGTCCTTTCTTTCAGTTATGTAGGATATCACATTGATTGATTTGCAGATGTTGAACCACCTTTGCAGCCCAGGAATAAATCCCACTTGGTCGTGGTGAATAATCCTTTTAATGCACTGTTGGCTTCTATTGGCTAGTATTTTGGTGAGAATGTTTCCATCCATGTTCATCAGGGATATTGGTCTGTAATTTTTCTTTTTGGTAGGGTCTTTGATTTGGGGATCAAGGTAACACTAACCTCATAGGAAGAGTTTGGAAGTTTTTCTTCCATTCCTATTTTTTGAAACAGCTTCAGAAGAATAGGTGTTGATTTTTCTTTGAATATTTAATACAATTCCCCTGGGAAGCCATTCAGCCCTGGGCTCTTGTTTGTTGGGAGATTATTGATTACTGCTTCAATTTCCTTGCTGGTTATGGGTCTGTTCAGCTTTCCTGTTTCTTACTGTTCCAGTATTGGTAGTTTATAAGTTTCCAGGAATGCATCCATTTCTTCTAGATTGCTTAATTTGTTGGCATATAGTTGCTGGTAATCATTTTTAATAATTATTTCTATTTTCTTGGTGTTAGTCATGATCTCTCCCCTGTCATTCATGATTTTATTAATTTGGGTCCTTTCCCTTTCCTTTTGAATAAATCTGGCCAGTGGTTTATTGATCTTATTAATTCTATTAAAGACCCAGCTTCTAGGTTCATTGATCTGTTCTACTTTCCTTTTGGTTTCTATTTCATTGATTTCTGCTCTGATCTTTATTATTTCTCTTCTCCTGCTGGGTTTAGGCTTTGTTTGTTGTTCTTTCTCAATGTCCTTTGGGTATAAGGTTAGGTTATGTATTTGAGACCTTTCTTGTTTCTTGAGAAAGTCTTGTATTGCTGTATACTTCCCTCATAGGACCACTTTTGCTGCATCCCAATGATTTTGAACAGTTGTGTTTTCATTTTCATTTGTTTCCATGAATTTTTTAAATTTTTTAATTTCCTGGTTGACCCATTCGTTCTTTAGTAGGATACTCTTTAGCCTCCATTTATTTCTTTCCAAATTTCCTTTTAGGACTGAGTTCCAGTTTCAAAGCATTGTGGTCTGAAAATATGCAGGGAATGATCCCAGTCTTTTGGTACTAATTGAGACTTAATTTGAGACCCAGTATGTTATCTATTCTGGAGAGTGTTCCATGTGCACTTGAGAAGAATGTGTGTTCTGTTGCTTTAAGATGGAGTGTTCTGGATAAGTGTGAAGTCCATCTGGTCCAGTGTGTCACTCAAAGCCCTTATTTCTTTCTTGATCTTCTGCTTAGATGACCTGTCCATTTCAGTGAGGGAGGGTGTTAAATTCCCCTACTATTATTGTATTATTATCAATGTGTTTCTTTAATTTTGTTATTAATAGTTTTATATAATTGCCTGCTCCCATGTTAAGGGCATAAATATTTATAATTGTTATATCTTCTTGTTGGATAGGCTCTTTAATTACAATATAGTGTCCTTCCTCATCTCTTATTCTAGTCTTTGGTTAAAATCTAATTTGTCTGATATAAGGATTGCCACCCCAGCTTTCTTTTGTTGTCCATTAGCATGATAAATGGTTTTTTATTTAAAAGGACATCTGGAGGTGTCTTTTGGTCTAAAGTTAGCCTCTTTAAGACAGCATACCAGTGGATCTTGCTTTTATCCAATCTGATAGCCTATGTCTTTTGATTGGGGGCATTTAGCCCATTTACATTCAGAGTAACTACTGAAAGATATGAATTTAATGTCATTGTATTACCTGTAAAGTGACTGTTACTGTATATTGTCTCTGTTCCTTTCTGGTCTATGTTACTTTAGGGCTCTCTCTTTGCTTAGAGGATCCCTTTTAACATTTCTTGTGGGGCTGGTTTAGTGATCACAAATTCTTTTAGTTTCTATTTGTCCTAGAAGGTTTTTTTTTAATCACTCCATCTTTTTTTAGTGACATCCTAGCTGGATAAAGTATTCTTGGCTCCATATTTTTCTCATTTAGCACCCTGAATATATCATGCCAGTCCTTTCTGGTCTGCCAGGTCTCTGTGGATAGGTCTTCTGTCAATCTAATGTTTCTACCCTTGTAGGTTATAGACTTCTTGTCCTAAGCTGCTTTCAGGATTTTCTCTTTGTCTTTGAGATTTGCAAATTTCACTATTACATGTTGCAGTGTTAACCTATTTTTATTAATTTTGAGGGGGGTTCTCTGTGCCTCCTAGATTTTTATACCTGTTTCCTTCCCCAAATTCAGGAGCTCTCCACTGTAATTTGCTCCAATATGCCTTCTGTCCCCTCTCTCTTTTCTCTTCTTTTGGGATCCCAATTATTCTAATATTGTTCTGCTTTATGGTATCACTTATCTCTCAAAATCTCTCCTTGTGATCCAGTAGTTGTTTATCTCTCTTTTTCTCAGCTTCTTTATTCTCCATCATTTGATCTTCTATATTACTAATTCTCTCTTCTGCCTCATTTATCCTACCAGTAAGAGCCTCCCTTTTTTATTGCATCTCATTAATAGTCTTTTTGATTTCAACTTGGTTAGATTTTAGTTATTTTATTTCTCCAGAAATGGATTCTCTAGTGTCTTCTATACTTTCTTCAAGTATAGTTTCTTTATAATCGTTATTCTGAACTCTTTCTTATGTCCATACTGATTAGGTCCCTGGCAGTTCAGTACTGCCTCTTGTTCTCTTTTTTGAAGTGAGTTTTTCTGTCTTGTTATTCTGTCCAGAGAATAGATAAACAGGAGAACAAAATACTAAAATGGGAGCAACAATCCCAGGGAAATGTATACTAAATGAATCAGAAGACACCCAAAATTGGGGAAAAAAAATTAAAAAAGAGAGAATATAATCAGATGAGTAGAATAGAGCAATACACTGGATTCTGTGCAGTGTAGAGAATACACTGGATTCTTTTGTTTGGTCTGTTTTAGAAAACTAGATCTCAAATTTGTAAAGAAAGAAAAACATATATGTAAAAGAATAAATTAAATACAATGAAAGGATAGAATGTAACTATAAAAATGGAAATTAAAAGAAAAGAAAAAACAAAAGAGAAAAACAGCAACAAATAAAAAGAAGGAATATAAACAGGTGAACAGAATAGAGCAATACACTATCTACTGAGTGTATATTGGTCAGTTTGTTAGAAGAAACTATATCCCAAAATTGTAAGGAAATAAAAGTGTATATATACAAAAATAAAATTAAATACATTGAAAGGATAGGATGTAACTGTAAAGGTGAAAATTAAAAAAGACTTGAACAAAGCAGAAAAAGGAAGAAGGGAAAAAAGAAAAAAGAGAATATGATTAGATAGGTGAATAGAACAGAACCATTCACTAGATTTGGGGTGTATTTTGGTCTATTAGAAGAAACTGCATCCCAAAATTGTAAAGAAAGAAAAACTTACATATATACAAAAATAAGTTATACACAAACAGTGAATCCTGGAACACTACATCAAAATCTAATGATGTACTGTATGGTGACTAACATAACATAATAGAAAAATTATTAAAAACAATAAAATAATAAATAAATAAATACAATGAAGGGATAAAATGTAACTGTAGGGGCGCCTGGGTGGCTCAGTGGGTTAAGCCTCTGCCTTTGGCTCAGGTCATGATCTCAGGGTTCTGAGATCGAGCCCCGCATCAGGCTCTCTGCTCAGTAGGGAGCCTGCTTCCCCCTCTCTCTCTGCCTACTGCTCTGCCTACTCGTGATCTCTCTCTCTCTCCCTGTCAAATAAATAAATAAAATCTTTTTAAAAAAATGTAACTGTAAAAATGAAAATTTAAAAAGTTTTTTTAGAAAGAGTTGATAAAATAAATTGGTTGAAAAAAAGAAAGAAAAAATTTTGGAGGAGATTATGGTTAGTGAAATACGTCAAGCAGAGAAAGTCAATTATCATATGGTTTCACTTACTTGTGGAATATAAGGAATAGCATGGAGAACATTAGGAAAAGGAAGGTAAAAATGAAGGGGGGGATTGGATGGGGAGATGAACTATAATAGACTGTGGACTCTGAGAAACAAACTGAGGGTTTTAGAGGGGAGGGGAGTGGGAGGATGGGTTGCCCTGGTGATGGGTATTAAAGAGGACACATATTGTGTAGAGCACACACAATAAGTAAACGATGAATCTTGGAACACTACATCAAAAACTAATGACATACTGTATGATGACATAAAAATAAAAAATAATAATATAAAAAATAATAAATAAAGATTTTTGTTCTAAAAAAACAAGTTCTAAAAAAAAGAGAATTAAAGTTAAAAGATTACAGAACCATGAATTCTATGTGCTGTATTCCCTTAGGGCTGGAGTTTTGCAGTTCTTGATTGGTAAACTTGGTCTTATCTGGATGATCTTAATGATCTTCTGGAGGAAGAGCCTGTTGCATTGATTCTCAAGTGTCTTTGCCCTAGGCAGAATTGTACTGCCCTTGCCAGGGAACCAGGCTATGTAATCTACTCTGGTTTGCTCTTGTGGTTTTGTTCCCTGGAGGCTTTCCATACAGCTTTAGAGGATGAGAATGAAAATGGCAACCTCCCAATCTCCCACCCCTGAGCAGAAAGCGGGAGGCCCTACTCCTCAGTGAGCCCTCAGAGAATAGCAGTCAGTCACTCTTGTCTCTCTCACCCAGCCTGTAACTGAGCATTTCTGTCTCAGGCACATGACATGTTTCAGGTCTCCAAAGCCTTGCAGACTCCTGCAGTGTGCTCCCATGCTGCTCCTCCAGGGGGAGGAATGGGGGGTGTCTCACTGGCTCTGCAGTTTGTTAGACCCTTCTCCAATAGCAGCCAACCAATTGTGCTCTGGTTTCCAGTTTATGGCAACCCTGAGCTGAGAGCCTACTCCTTGGCTCACTCTTTGCAGCCAGCTTCTCTGCTCTGATGCCTGGGAGCTCTGTCACATTCAAGCATTCCCAATCTTCCTGTGTCCCCAAGGATCCTGAGACCACACTGTCCCAACTAGAGTTTCGTGCCCCCCCACTTAGTCTGAGTGATGTCCCTCACTAGAGCAGACTTCTAAAAATTCTGATTTATGTTCCACTGCTATATCACTTGCCAGTAGTTGGCTTATGGAGGCTCCCTCTCCCTGTAGCTTATCTTCCCATATATCACCTCAGATTCACTTTTCCACACCTCCTATTTTGCAAAAAGTGGTTGCTTTTCTATTTGTAGAGTTTCAGCTATTCTTTTCTTACATCTCTCGTTGAGTTTGCAGGTGTTCAGAATGATTTGATAGCTATCTAGCTAAATCCCTGGGGCCAGATGAAATTAAAGCCTCCTACTTCTTTGCCATCTTGTAAATAAATCTTCTTTTATGTTTTTTAATAGCTACTTTATGTATTTGGGCGCTCCCATGTTGGGTGCATAAATATTTACAATTGTTATATCTTCCTGTTGGATTTTTCCTTTCATGATTATATAGTGTCTTTGACTCTTCTTAGAGTCCTTGCTTTATTTATTTTTATTTTTATTTTTTTAAGATTTTATTTATTTATTTGAAGGAGATTGACCATGAGAGAGAGGGAACACAAGCAGGGGGAGTGGGAGAGGGAGAAGCAGGCTTCTCACTGAGCAGAGAGCCCAATGTGGGGCTCAATCCCAGGACCCCGGGATCATGACCCGAGCCAAAGGCAGAATCTTAATGACTAAGCCACCCAAGCATCCCAAGTCTTTGTTTTAAAGTCTACTTTATCCAATACAAGAATTGCTAGGGGCGCCTGGGTGGCTCAGTGGGTTAAAGCCTCTGCCTTCAGCTCAGGTCATGATCCCAGAGTCCTGGGATCGAGCCCCGCATCAGGCTCTCTGCTCAGCGGGGAGCCTGCTTCCTCCTCTCTGCCTGTCTCTCTGCCTACTTGTGATCTCTCTGTCAAATAAATAAATAAAATCCTTAAAAAAAAAAGAATTGCTACCCTGGCTTTCTTTACATTCCTATTGACATGATAAATGGTTTTCTATCCCTTAACTTTCAATCTGTATGTGTCTATAGGCTTGAAATGAGTCTCTTGTATGCAGCATATAGGTGGGTCTTGCTTTTTTATCCACTCTGTCACCTTATGCCCTTTGAGTCCTTTACATTCAAAGTAATTATTGAAAGTAATGTACATATTACCATTTTGTTACTCATTTTATGGTTGTTTTTGTACTTCTTCTCTGTTCCTTTCTTCTCTTGCTCTCTTCTTTTGTGGTTTGCTGACTTTCTTTTGTGATATACTTGGATCCCTTTTTCTTTATTTTTTCCATATCCACTATCAGTTTTTTATTTGTGGTTAACATTAGCTTTGTATATAACATCTTCTGCATATAGGAGTCACATAAGTTTGAACTCATTCTGAAAGAACTTTTACCCCTCTCCCACTCCACTTTATATCGTTTCATTTTGTGAATCCCTTAGCTGATTTTTATAGATATACTTAATTTAACTGTGTCTGTGCTTCCTAATTTTCTTAGTCCTGCTTATGGTTTTTCCTTTCCACTCAAAGAGTCTTCTTTAACATTTCTTTTAAGTCTGGTTCAGTGGCGATGAATTCTTTTAACTTTTCTTTGTCTGGGAAACTATCTTTCCTTCTTTTCTGAACAATAGCCTTTCTAGATAGAGTATTCTTGGCTGCAGGGTTTTTTTCTTTCACCACTTCGAATATATTATGGAAATCCCTTCTGGTCTGCAAAGTTTCTGCTGAAAATCAACTGATAGACTTATGGACTTTTTTCTTGTATGTAACTGTTTCTCTTGCTGCTTTTAAAATTCTCTTTATCACTACTTCTTGCCATTTTAATTATTATGTGTCTTGGTGTGAACCTCCTTGGGTTAATTTAGTTGGGGGCTCGCTGTGTCTCCTGGATATGGATATTTGTTTGTCTTTTTTTTTTTCACCGTCTTTTTTTAATTTCATTTCTTTTCAGCTTAACAGAATTCATAGTTTTTGCACCACACCCAGTGCTCCATGCAATGCGTGCCCTCCATAATACCCACCACCTGGCTCCCCCAACCTCCCACTCCCCGCCCCTTCAAAACCCTCAGGTTGTTTTTCAGAGTCCATAGTCCCTCATGGTTCATCTCCCCCTCCAATTTCCCTCAACTCCCTTCTCCTCTCCATCTCCCCATGTCCTCCATGTCCTCCGTGTTATTTGTTAGGCTCTGCAAATAAGTGAAACCATATGATAATTGACTCTCTCTGCTTGACTTATTTCACTCAGCATAATCTCTTCCAGTCCCGTCCATGTTGCTACAAAAGTTGGGTATTCATCCTTTCTGATGGAGGCATAATACTCCATAGTGTACATGTTCCACATCTTCCTTATCCATTCATCCGTGGAAGGGCATCTTGGTTCTTTCCACAGTTTGGCGACCATGGCCATTGCTGCTGTAAACATTGGGGTACAGATAGCCCTTCTTTTCACCACATCTGTATCTTGGGGTAAATACCCAGTAGTGCAATTGCAGGGTCATAGGGAAGCTCTATTTTTAACTTCTTGAGAAATCTCCACACTGTTCTCCAGAGTGGCTGCATCAACTTGCATTCCCACCAAAAGTGTAAGAGGGTTCCCCTTTCTCCACATCCTCTCCAACACACGTTGTTTCCTGTCTTGCTAATTTTGGCCATTCTAACTGGTGTGAGGTGGTATCTCAATGTGGTTTTAATATGAATCTCCCTGATGGCTAGTGATGATGAACATTTTTTCCTGTGTCTGATAGCCATTTGTTGTCTTCATTGGAGAAGTGTCTGTTCCTATCTTCTGCCCATTTTTTGATATGATTATCTGTTTTGCATGTGTTGAGTTTGAGAAGTTCTTTATAGATCCTGGATAGCAACCTTTTGTCTGAACTGTCATTTGCAAATATCTTCTCCCATTCCGTGGGTTGCCTCTTTGTTTTGTTGACTGTCTCCTTTGCTGTGCAGAAGCTTTTGATCTTGATCCCAAAAGTTCATTTTTGCTTTTGTTTCCTTTGCCTTTGGAGACATATCTTGAAAGAAATTGCTGTGGCTGATATCAAAGAGGTTACTGCCTATGTTCTCCTCTAGGATTCTGATGGATTCCTGTCTCACACTGAGGTCCTTTATCCATTTCAAGTTTATCTTTGTGTACGGTGTAAGAGAATGGTCGAGTTTCATTCTTCTACATATAGCTGTCCAATTTTTCCCAGCACCATTTATTGAAGAGACTGTCTTTTTTCCACTGTATATTTTTTCCTGCTTTGTCGAAGATTATTTGACCATAGAGTTGAGGGTCCATATCTGGGCTCTCTACTCTGTTCCATTGGTCTATGTGTCTGTTTTGATGCCAGTACCATGCTGTCTTGGTGATCACAGCTTTGTAGTAAAGCTTGAAATCAG
>PISX010013985.1:0-54795 GCA_004024625.1 Mellivora capensis | reverse complement strand
AGTTTCCTGCCCAGGGTTGTGTGCACCATGGGCCTTGGTTCTCCTTTTTAAATGAAAAGCTTTTATGTTTTAAAAATTTCCAGTACTTAAAAGCATGTAGGAAGAAAAAGGTCCTTTCCTTGGTCCTTGAAATCACCCCAAACTGCATCTGCTCCTTCTGCTTTGCATAGCACAGAGTCTGGCCTCCCTACAGCCAGAGACAATAATGAAGAGCCCACACAGGATATAAAGGTGATTTGAAAGAAAAGGTCATTTGAGCAAAAACTAAAGTTTAATTTTTCCAAAATATAAAGCAGGTTAAGAATAGACCCCTGGCTCTCAAACTGTGGGGCAGATGTGCTGGTTGGAGAGACTTGGATCCCAGTCCTGGGTCTACGTAAAAGTAGCTGCGTAGCTTTCCAAGTCACTGTACTTCTCTGAGCCTTGATTCTTCCCCTCTAAAATGTATGGGTTGAAGATCTATAAAGAACTCCTCAAACTCAACACTCAAAAAACAAATAATCACGTCAAAAAATGGGCAGAAGACATGAACAGACACTTCTTCAAAGAAGACATACAAATGGCTAATAGTCACAATGAAAAAATGTTCATCATCATTAGCCATCAGGAAGATTAAAATCAAAACCACCTTGAGATACTACCTTACAACAAGTATTGGAGAGGATGTGGAGAAAGGGGAACCCTCTTACATTGTTGGTAGGAATGCAAGTTGGTACAGCCACTTTGGAAAATAGTGTGGAAATTCCTTAAGAAATTAAAAATAGAGCTACCTTATGACCCTGCAATTGCACTACTGGGTATTTACCCCAAAGATACAGATATGGTGAAAAGAAGGGCCATATGTACCCCAATGTTCATAGCAGCAATGGCCACAGTTGCCAAACTGTGGAAAGAGCCAAGATGCCCTTCAACAGACGGATGGATAAAGAAGATATGGCCCATATACACAATGGAATATTATGCCTCCATCAGAAAGGATGAATACCCAACTTTTGTATCAACATGGACGGGACTGGAGATTATGCTGAGTGAAATAAGTCAAGCAGAGAGAGTCAATTATCATATGGTTTCACTTACTCATAGAGCATAAAGAATAACATGGAGGACATTAGAAGAAGGAAAGGAAAAGTGAATTGGGGAAATCGGAGGGAGAGATGAACCATGAGAGACTGTGGACTCTGAAAAACAAACTGAGGGTTTGGGAGGGGAGGGGGATGGGGGGTTTGGTGAGTCTGGTGGTGGGTATTAAGGAGGGCACGTATTGCATGGAGCACAGGGTGTGGTGCATAAACAGTGAATCTTGGAACACTGAAAAAATAAAATTAAATTTAAAAAACCTCAGAAAGTAAAAAAATTAAAATTAAAATAAAATGTGTGGGTTGGATTAAATGGTTTCTGCAATTCCTTCTAGCTCCAATATTGTTCAGTTCTAGAGTTCAGAGAAGGAACTAAAAGGAATCCAGATGAATCCAGGTTGCCAGGCTTCCTACATCCTTTCCTTTTGACAAAGGTGATTGAAGTGATTTGAAGAAGCTATTTTCACCAAACTTTTATGCTGCTCTTTCCCAGGAAGAAGGTGCTAATGCCCAGCAGATTACAAATACACTATGACAAAGAAACCAGCTCCATTTAAAAAAGAAAGCATATTGATTTTTAGAATAGCCATCTCCTAGTATATGTAATTTTGAGCCAAACCAAGGAAATTTACAAAGGTTTAGCTTCATGTTATAAAATTTTTAAATCAGTAAGTGCTGCCTGGAAGAATCTGGCCATTATGGTATCTCAGAGAGGCAGACACAAGAATAGTTATATTGGTATTAGGTGCAACAGACAAAGCAAGTGTTATAACAGAGGGAAATTCTGGGTTGTTGTATCTGGTAGAAAGCACAGTAGCCTTGGAACTGAAGTTCAGACTCCTAGATACAACTTCTGGCTCTGATGCCAACCACTGGTAAGCTGCATCACTAAGGTAGGGACTATACCTGTCTTGCTGACTACTGCAAGCAATAGAGCACATATAGTAGGGACTCAATAAATATATTTTTTTAAGATTTTATTTATTTATTTGACAGACAGAGATCACAATTAGGCAGAGAGGCAAGCAGAGAGAGAGAGAGAGAGAAAGGAAGCAGGCTCCCTGCTAAGCAGATAGCCCGATGCAGGGCTTGATCCCAGGACCCTGGGATCATGACCTGAGCCGATGGCAGAGGCTTTAACCCACTGAGCCACCCAGGTGCCCCATCAATAAATATTTTTTAAATCAACATTTTGCAGTGTCACATAATCACTGACCCTCAGCTTTACTTACTTGCTCTTTTGATTCCTTCTTCAGTCTCCCTGTCACCATTTCTTAATCTAGGTCATTATTATTTCTGCCTAGATTGTTGTAATAGGGTCCTAACATCTTCCCTGCCTCTGGTCTTGCCCTCTTCTAGCCCATTCTCCAAACTGCGGCCAGAGCAGTCTTTCTGAAATAAAAGTCTGACCATTTTACTCCATGTTTGAAAATCAGTCCTCTAAACTGTCAAATTTATTGGTGTAACATTATTCACAATACCCTCTTTGTTTTAATGTCTGTCAGATCTATAATGATGTCTCTTTACTTAGTAGCCCAACATGTGGTATTCAGTAAATGTTCCATATGTACTTGAGAAGCATATGTTCTGAAGTTGTTTGTTGCAATGTTCAATTCTGTCAAGTTGTCTAATCATATTGTTCAAGCTTGTTTCTATAATGACTTTTTATTTAGATCTACTTGTTCTATCAGTTATTGAGTTACATTAAACTTTTATTTATGTCCTTATGTATTTAGTAGGCTCCACACCCAGCGTGGAGCCCAGTGTGGGGCTTGAACTCATGATCCTGGGCTCAAGACCTGAACTGAGATCACGAGTTATGCTTAACTGACTGAGCCACCCAGGTGCCCCTAAAATCTTCACTTATGATAATGCATTTTTATCTATTTCTCCTTTTAGTCTATCAACTTTTGCCTTATATATTTTAAAACTCTTAAGATCATATAATTTAGAATCTTCCTGTTAACTCAACCCTTAAGGCATAATGAAAATTAAAGATGTCTCTTTTTTTAAAAACTGGAGTTTAGCTAGAGTTGTTAGTTTTACTCATCTTTTCAGCATCATATATCTAGTAATACTTCTGAAATTAATATACCTGCACTCATATTTGCTTTGCATATGTATCTTTTTCCATCCTTTTATTTTGAATCTTTCTATATCTTTGTTTTATATATATATATCTAGATATCTATGTAGATATATATAGATATCTAGATATATATCTATCTCCTGGTTTCTGACATGGTGGTCCTAAAATTCTTATAATCTCCTGAGTAAAATAGGGGTGCTAGGAGTATCTTCTGTTGTAATATTGTTCTTTTTACCTCAGTTCTTAAATCCCTTGGAATTTCTTGGGTGATAGAAATGTCTTTTGTTTTAATAAGGTGACTCTTAGTGGACTCCTGGGTGGAGGCCCATCACCAGAAAGATCAGCCATGATTGGATGATCAGTCTGTGGCTCAGTCAGTTAAGCATCCACCTTCGGCTCAGGTCATGATCTTGGGGTCCTGGGATTGAGCCCCACATCAGTCTCCCTACTCAGCCAGG
Source organism: Mellivora capensis (assembly GCA_004024625.1). Lineage (NCBI taxonomy): Eukaryota > Metazoa > Chordata > Mammalia > Carnivora > Mustelidae > Mellivora > Mellivora capensis. Next base: position 51,172 of record PISX010013985.1, on the reverse strand, counting down.
AACCTGTTTCTCCTTCTCCCTCTGCTTGCCATTCCCCCTGCTTGTGCTTTCTGTCAAATAAATAAAAAAAAAATTTTTAAAAAATCAGCCATAATTAGAAGTGTGGAACTTTCAGCCTCACCACCTATATTCCAGGGAGCTGGAGATTGAATTAATAGTTGCTCATGATGATATGATAAAGTCTCCATAAAAATCCCTGAAGTATAGTGTTCAGAGAGCTTCTAGATTTGATAAATACATCCATGTGCTGGGATGAGCCTTCTCTAAGGGAGAAAAGCTCTTGCACCTACCCTTTGTATTTTTCTATCTGACTGTTCACCTGTATCCTGTGTCATATTCTTTATACGGTGTAATAAACTAGTAAATGTATGTGTTGCTCAATTTCTGTGAGTCATTACAGCAAATTATTAAACCTGAGGAAGGCTTTCTGGGAACTCCTGATTTGCAGCCAATTTGGACAAAAGAGTGGGTAACCTGGGAACCCCCTACTTGCCATTGGCATCTGAAGTGGGGCAAATCTTGTGGGACTGAGACCATAACTTGAGGGATCGGATGCAGTTAGGCAGAGACTGTGAAAATTTTGTTGAATTAAACAACACCAAGATGGTGTTGGAGAATTGGTCATGTGGGGAAAATATATGTACACTAGGTGGCCAGAAGTGTTCAGTGAGTAGAGGAAAGAGGGGTTTTCTGTCCCTCTTTCAATCCTTATACATAAATCTTTTAGAAAGATAATTTGTTTTTTATTTTTAAATAACATTTAAAATCTTTGTCTTTAATTCACTGTATGTTCTATTTTTAATTGCTGTCAGTACTAATATATTGTTTTACATATACAACTTTATACCAATAAATTTAACAATGTAGATGAAATGAAAATATCTTGAAAAGCACAATTTCCTAAAATTAACACTAAAATAAGTAGAATCTTCCCATAGCTATTAAATAATTTGAATTTCTAATTTAAGACATTCAGACACAGAAAACTCCAGTCTTAAGTGGCTTCCCTAGTGATTTCTTCCAAATATTCATGGAAGAAATAATACTAATCTTATAAAAAGTCATCTAGAAAAGAAGAAGAACAAGAATGAATAATTTTCAGCTCATTTTATAGAACCAGCATTCCTTTCAAGAAGTGATACTAACATCTGAGAATAACATTTCAAGAAAGGGAAATCACAGACCAAACTCACTTATGAGCATAGGTGTGAAAATCATAAACAAACCTTTAATCAATAAAATCTATCAATAGAGTATGAAGGTAATATACAATGTCTATATTCTAGAAATGTAAGGCTGATGTAACATACAAAAACCAGCCAATGCAATTCATTATATTTATAGAATAGAGGAGAAAAATCATAGTCATCTCAATATATGTAGGAAAAGCCATTTGATATAATTCAACATCTATTCCTGAGAAAAATAAAAATTCTCAGAAAACTAAGAATAAAAGGAAATGTTCTACAGCAAATGTTATACTTGATGGCAAGATATTTATTACATGCCTCCCTGAGTTCAGCTACAAGACAGGAATGTCCACTTTCACCATTATTATTCAATATTGTACTGGAGGCCCCATTCAGTACAATAAGCTTAGCAAAAAGGAGGTAAAATGAATGGAAAGGAAGAAATAAAGCCAGTATTCTTTATAGACTACATGATTGTATACATATATAATTGAAAAGAATCAGTCAAATACTATTAAAGTTAAATAGTTTACACTATCACTCTACACAAGGTCAAGGTATAGAAACTACTTGTATATGCAACAAATAATTAAACTTTTTAAAAAAATACCATTTAGCATAAAAAAATAAAATGTCTAGTAATAAGTCTAAGATGCATAAGGCCTCTGTACTAAAGTGTATAATACATTATTGAGAAAAATTTTAAAAAATATTTTGTTTATTTATTAGACAGAGAGAGAGAAAGAGAGCAAGCAAAGCAGGGGAAGGAGCAGAGGGAGAGGGAGAAGCAGGCTTTCTGCTGAGCAGGGAGCCCAATGTGGGATTCAATCCTAGCAAACCAACTGAGCCACCCAGGTGCCCCAAGAGAAATTTTTTAAGTCCTCAATAAATAGATAGATATATCAAGTTCATGGGTTGCAAGACTCAATACTGTTAAGATGTCAATTTTTCTCAAATTGGCCTACAGATGAAATGTAATCCCAATCAAAACCTCAGCAGGATTTTTTAAAAATAAGAATTACCAAAATCCTAAAACAAATTTGAAAACAAAAGGAATAGATCTGGACAACTTATGTTACCTGATTTTGAGACTAACTTATTATAAAATTCACTGTGGTATGGACAAATAAATAAATGGAACATATCAGAGTCCATAAATAGACCCCCCAAAAATGGTCAACTGACCATTTTGGGAAATTCCAACAAATTATATGGAAACAACATGATATCCATATGGGCCAAATGAATCTCTACTCCTACTATATACCATAACAAAATTTTTTTGGGGCTAGACCATAAATCTAAGTGCAAAAAAGAAAAAACTTCTATAAGAGAATGATTATTTTCATATCCTGGATTAAGCAGCATTTCTTTTTTTTTTTTTAAAGTAACATTTTTTATAATAGTGAAAAAGTGAAAGCAAGCCAGATATCAATTAATAAATGAATAGACTGAAAAATCCATATAATGGAATCCATATAATGTCCATTTAATGAAATATTATTCGGCCATAAAAAAGGAATGGCATATTGACTGGAGCTAAAACATGAAGGAACGTTGAAAACACTTTGCAGGGGCGCCTGGGTGGCTCAGTGGGTTGGGGCCTCTGCCTTCGGCTCAGGAAAGCAGCATTTCTTATATAAAACACAAAAAAACACCACAGGGAAAAAAAAATGAAAAATTTAAAATCAAAATTAAAATTCTGCCTTCTGCTCTTCAAAAGACTATTAAAGAAAGTGAGAAAGCAAGTCACAGATGAGGAAAAAATATGTGCAATACATATATCTCACAAAGGACTTGTGTCCTGATGTAAAAAAGACTCCTGAATAACAATAAAAAGCCAACAATCTAATTTTCTAAATGGGCAAATGACCTGAAGAGACACTTATCAAAAAGATATATGAAGGGCCAATAAAAAGATTCTCAACATTGTTAGTCATTAGGGAAACGCCATCAGCACCATGGGGTGTGACTTTACACCCAACTGGAATGGCTAAAGTTAAAAAGACAGACAATACCAGGTGTTGATGAGAATGTGGAGAAACAAGAATTTTCAAAATCACTGCTAAGAGTGTAAAGCGATACAACTGCTGTGAGACACATGTTGGCAGCTGCTAGTAAGGCCAAACTTACATATACCCTATAACCCTGCAATTCCACTCCTGAGTAGTTACCCAACAGCAACGATTGCATATGCCCACCAAAGATGTCTGGAAGAATACTCCTAACAGCTATCCATAATCGCAAAATCTGGACCCAGTTTAAATGCCTATTAACCACTGAATGGAAAAGCAGACTGAGACAGGTTCTTACAATACTGCAGAACAATAAAAAGCAAATATAGCAATAGCAAAGATGAATCTCAGACAACAAACTGAATGGGAAAAAACAAACAAACCAACCAACTATAGACTCAAAAGAAAACATACTCCATAAATTGGCATAAAGTTCAAAATGAGACAGAATTTATCTATGGTAAGAGAGTTTGGAATAGCGGTTACTCTAGGAGAGGAGGATCAACTGAGAAGAGGCATGAAGCCTTCTGGAGTTTGATGTGGAAAGTAGGTACAAGTACACTTTGGATTGGAAGACCAACTGGTCCCAGATTACCTGGAACTGTCCTGGTTTTAAAACTAAAAGTCCTTTCCTGGGGAAACGAGGATGGTTTGTCACCCTAACTTTGGATTTGTGCAAATATTTTACCACATACATGTTATTCCTCAATTTTTATAAATCTAGAAAAGAAGAACATCAATAGGGAAAAATGTCTTCAATGGCTCTCCTTTGCCATTTCTCTCCTCAGGACAAAGTCCAACTCCTCAATACACAAGCAGTTTTTGCAGTGTGGCCCCTTATGTATCTCTTCATTTTCTCATCTGGTCTCATTCCCTGTGCCCCTCTGTGACCACACAGACAGCTGACAGCTCCCTGAATATGCCACACTCTCTCTTGCTTCAGCAAGTGCCACTCCCCAGAAACCCTTTCCCCTAGCTCTGTCTGGCTATCTTTAGTTCATTCTTCAACTCAGGTTGGATACTGTCAACCATCAGATGCTTCCCCTGACACATAGCCAAGGCTTGGGATATCCTACAGCATATGGTCAGTTATTTATTTACACATTTATTCAATAAGACATTATATCAAGCTCCTAAAAAGGTGCCAGGAAGTATCCAGTCCTACAGGACCTCACAGTCTGATAGGTATGTAAACAGACCTTGGTAGAAACATGCAGGTAGACAGCCTATGCTCTAAGGTACATCTCATGCACCCCATCTCATGCAAGGAGAAAGACGGCTTTTTTATTTTTAATTTCTTTTCTTATCTGAGTATAGTTAACACACAATGTTACATTAGTTTCAGGTGTACAACATAGTGATTCAACTTCTCTATGCATTATACTAAGCTCACAAGTGTAGCTACCATCTGGCACCATACAGTGCTATGACAAGACAACTGACTACATTCCCTATGCTGTGCTTTTCAGTCCCATGATTTATTCACTCCATACCTGGGAGCCTGTATCTCCCTCTCCCCTTCACCCATGTAGCCCCACACCCCCAGCTCCCTTTACCCTGGCAGCCATCAGTTCTCTGTATTTACAGATTCTGCATTTTGTTTATTCATTTGCTTGGGTTTTTAGATTTCATACATGAATAAAATCATATGGTATTTGTCTTTCTCAGTCTGATTTATTTCACTTAGCATAATGCTCTCAAGGCCCATCCATATCGTTGCAAATGGCAAGATCTCACCCTTTCTATAGTTGCATAATATTCCATTATATCTATATATCTATATGTACACATGTATACATACTGCATCTTTTTTATCCCTTTGTCTGTCAGTGGATGCTTGGATTACTTCCATATTTTGGCTATTGTAAATAATGCTGCAATAAGCATATGGGTACATATATCTTTTTCAATTAGTATTTTTGTTTCCTTTGGGCAAATATCCAGTAGTAGAACTACTGGATTACATTGTATTTATATTTTAAGTTTTCTGAGGAACCTCCAATACCTCCACACTGTTTTCCACAGTGGCTGTACCACTTTACACTCCCACCAACAGTGCACTAAGGTTCCCTTTGCTCCACATCCTCTCCAACACTTACTTATCTTTTTAATTTTAGCCATTCTGACAGGTGTAAAGTAGCTGTGGTTTTGACTTGCACTCCCCTGGTGATGAGTGATGTTGAGCATCCCTTCCTTTGTCTGTTAGCCATCTGTCTGTCTTCTTGAGGAAAATGTGTATTCAAATCCTCTGCCCATTTTTTAATCAGATTGTTCAGGTTTTTGGGGGGTTAAGTGGTATAAGTTCCTTACATATTTCAGATATGAACCCCTTATCAGGTATATCATTTGCTGATATCTTCTCCCATTCACTAGATAGTCTTTTAGGGTTTATTTGGGGTTTTTGTTTTTTCTTTAGTGTTTTGGGGTTTGTTTTTTTTTTAGATTTTATTTATTTGTCAGAGAGAGAGAAAAAAAAAGAGAGCACAAGCAGGGGGAGTGGCAGGCAGAGGGGGAGGAAGGCACCCCTCTGAGCATGGAGCCTGATATGAGACTCGATGGGATCATGACCTAAGCCAAAGACAGACGCTTAACTGACTGAGCCACCCAGGCATCCCAGTTGTCTTAGTTTTAATGATGGCTTCCTTCATTGTGCAGAAGATTTTGTTTTGGTGTAATCCCCATAGCTTATTTTTGCCTTTGTTTCCTTCATGAGGAAATATATCTTAAAAAAAACATTGCCAAGGTTTATGTCAAGGATTTTATTGTTTCTCTTTTCTTTTAAAAGTTTCATGGTTTCAGGTCTCACATTTAGGTCTTTAATCCATTTTAAGTTTATTTTTGTGTATGGTGTAAGAAAGTGGTCCAGCTTCATTCTTTGGCATGTAGCTGTCCAGTTTCCCCAGCACCATTTATTGAAGAGACTATCTTTTCCCCATTGTATGTTCTTGCCTCCTTTGTCATAGATTAATTGCCCACATAACTGTGGCTTTATTTCTGCCCCTTGATTTTGTTCCATTGATCTGTGTCTATTTTTGTGCCACTACCATACTGTTTGATAACTATAGCTTTGTAGTATATTTTGAAACCTGGGATTGTGATAACTCCAGCTTTGTTTTTTCTCAAGATCATTTTGGCTATTCAGATCTTCTGTGGTTCCACAGAAATTTTGGTATTATTTGTTCTAGTTCTGGAAAAATATTATTGGTATTTTGATAGGGATTTCTTTGAATATGTAGGCTGCTTTGGGTAGTATAGACTTACTTACTTATTTATTTTTATTTGGGAGAGCACCAGTGGTAGAGGATGAGGCAAAGGCCAGAGGGAGAAGCAGGCTCCCTACTAAGCCAGGAGCCTGACATGGGCCTTGATCCCAGAACCCTGGAATCATGACCCGAGGCAAAGGCTAATGTTTAACCAATTGAGGCATGTATAATGTATATACTATAAATGTATAAGACACTTTAACAATAGTAATTCTTCCACCCCATGAGCACAGTTCAATGTTCCATTTGTTTGTGCCATCTTTAATTTTTTTCACCATTGCTTTATAATTTTCAGAGTACAGGTATTTCACTCCCTTGGTTAAGTTTATTCCTAGGGTTTTATTCTTTTTAGTGCAACTGTATATGGAATTGTTCTATTAATTTCTTTCTGCTACTTCATTATTAATGTATAGAAATTCTACTGGTTTGTATCCTGCAGCTTTACTGAATTATTACTCCTAGTAATTTTTTGGTGGAGTCCTTAGGTTTTCCATGTATAGTATCATGTCATCCGCAAATAATGACAGTTTAACTTCTTTATGAATACATATGTCTCTTATTTCTTTTTCTTGTCTGATTGCTATGGCCAGGACTTCCAGGACTGTACTGAATAAAAGTGGTGAAAGTGAACACCCTTGTCTTGTTCCTGACATTAGAGGAAAAGCTTAAGAAAGAGGGCTTTTAAAGGTTGTTTCAAGAAGAAAAGATAATGCCTACAATATCACATGCACTGATCAAAAGAAGGGATTTTCTTTCAGTAATCTTAGAAAGAGTTGAATTTTCTTGCTTTCCTATTGTCCAGATATTCTTACTACTATCCAGAAAAGGCAGTGATATTCAGTAGTAGTGAATTGTCCAATAGTTAGAACATTGTTATGTGCAATTTACAAGGCTGTCTGAGTATTGAGGAAATGGAGTATGATTAGGAGTAGATTCTCAATTCAGACTATGTGCGTTTGTGTTCCTGATCCATTAGTAACCTAGAGCTTTGGGACTCCAATTACACTCTCTGAGCCTCAGTTTCATTATCTGCAAAACTGCAGTTGGTAGTTACCTGGTAGGGTTGTTGTAAGTATTAAATGGATCAGTATATATATAAAGGGCTTAGAATGGTGATTGACAGACATATAGTGAGCAATCCTAAGTGCAGTCATTCTTATGCAAAATACGTAAAAAGACTAGGCAACATTACAGATATTTCTCCATGTATTATTACCCCACATCTCCTCATCTTTCTTATGAGCCCCAGGCTCACATTTCCTAAGTCTAATAGATGTTATCATTCGATTGAAATGTGACTGGCTCAAATGTATAACAATCAATCCCAAATCCCCTTCTTGACATTTTTTGCTAATTATCTGTTACCTAAACTGAAAACATCCCAATCGTATTTCTTTCTAGGAACTTCTATATCCAATTATTCATCAAACCTTGAAAATTCTCACAGCTATTCCTTTTTTATCCTTTTTTTTTTTTTTTTCCTGGCTCCACTACCACCTTCAGAAATGGAATTTCAGATCATCCGCTTGTGAATTTCTTCCAATGGCCTCTTAACTCACTCCCTTCTAAATCAGACTGGTTGTCTGAGATCATTCCCTGATCCCATAATCTCTCTCTCTCTTTTAAATTTAAGTTCAATGAACCAACATAGAGTTCATCATGAGTTTCTGATGTAGTGGTTCAGTAATTCATTAGTTGGTATAACACCCATAATCTCTTGCTCAAAAATCTTCAGTGGTACCTAATTATCCTTGAGAATCTGTCAAAATTCCACAGTCTGTCATGCAATGTCCATCAAAATCTGACCCCAAATCTACCCTTCCATATATATTCCTTTTATCTTTTTTACAAAATTTCTCTGTCAACTTGTGTACCCAATGTACAGCACTGACTCATAAATTGAGCTAGAACTAGGGCTAAGGCCCAAAGCCTACATGGGGACTCAGCACCAGGCACCAATCTAATGTGGATGAGGCAGAGAACCCAAATACTCATAACCAAAGAGACATGAAAGCAAGCAAAATGGCTGCTCTCAAGCAAAAGTGACCTCTAGCCTCCCATCTAGCCACATAGGAAGGAATGGTAGAAGAGAGTGCCATACCCAACTTATATCAACATTTAAAAAAATTTATTTATTTAATGGGCACCTGGGTGGTGTGGTCAATTAAACATCTGACTCCTGGTTTCAGCTCAGGTTATGATCTCAGGGTCTTGAGGTCAAGCCCTACGTGGGACTCTGTGCTCAGCATGGAGTCTGCGTAAGATTCTCTCTCCCTCTGCCCCTATCCCCACCCATGTGCTTTCTCTCTCTCTCTCTCATTCTCTCTAATAAACAAGTACACTTTTAAAAAATTGTTTAAATGATCTCTATACACAAGGTGGGGTTCATGACTTAGAGATCAAGAGTTGCATCATTTTCCAACTGAGCCAATCCGGCACCCCTTGCATCAACTTTTTAACATTCACATGTTCTTGCCCATCACCAAAACATGGTCCAATCATTGTCCTAAATTTGATCAACTGGATTTGAACCCCTCCTTGGATGGTGGAAGTGAACTGTCTGCCTTCATCTGGAGCCCAGACTTTATAAGGCTTCCTTCCCACTTCTTTACCTTTGTTCATATCCTTGACCCTCCCTTGAATATTCTCCCTATTTCTGCTGATTGAAATTCTACTCAACCTTCTAGATTCAGGATAACATGATGCTTCTTGATCACCTTACTTCAAACTCGTATCTTCTAAATTCTAACAGCACTGACTGTACTTCTAATTTGATACTTAAGATTTCCTGCCTTGCATTCTTAGCTGTTTTCTTGGGCATATATATTTATTCCTACCTGCACTGACAATTCCTTAAGCTATACACAACGTCCCTATGCAATTCAGGGGCTAATTAAGATTCTCTGACCTAATTTTTTACCCTAATGCCAACTAAGCTTAATAAATATGTGTTGATGAGTTACATGTTTTATGCATTAGGCTTCAAGCTATACATTTCAGCGTGAAAGAGATCTAAAACTGTGGGTCACATACAAGGGTGTTCATTGCTATCACACTTATGATGGCAAAAAAATTGATAACAGCTCAGTGGCCACTAACAAAGTAATGGATAAATGAAATCTCTTCTATGTATATGTTCAAACTCTGAATGTAGACAATGAAATAGATCTACATGTTCATCATAGATAAAGCTAAAAGAAAATTCAATGAAAAGATCAAGTTTTTGAACTATAGTATAACCTACCATGTAAGCAAATCTCTAAAACAGAGATAAAATAATATATTCTATTCATGGATTCACAAAGAAAAAAAGGCTGTAAAAATATCAGTGAAACCCATTCATATTTATATTCATCAACTGAAAGATGAGAATCGTCAGAGTCTTCAAAATGTTTTCTGTAATTTTTACTGTATTAAATGAAGTAAACACAACATGAGTGTTTGTTATATTGTTTTTTTGTCTTTTTCTGTATTTTCAAAGCTTCTCAACATGAAGAGAAACAAACAAAAAGATACCATCTGGTCCAGACCCCTGTCTTCTGGGTGTCACGCTATTATTCTTTCTATTGTATGAATATAAAGATCAAGGGAAGGGGGAGGGCCTGGAGCTGTACTGAGGCTAAGGCACAGCTTGGGAATTGCTGCAGATGAAAGTTCACTAAATCCTTTCAGTCAGCTAGTATTCTTATTTATTTTCCTGTAAGCAAAAAGTGGGGGTGGGGGGTGGGAACGAGAGGGGGAAAGAAACCTTTCCTGTTGCTTGGTTATAAGAGATTACTGTATATTGTTTTTAAACCTCCTTTAAAGAGTATCTCATTCTTTGTACCACTTGTGAATTGATACTGTTTCCTTTCTGTGTCCTGCACACTGTAATAAATAATAATAACAAGAGCTTACAGTTTTCAAGAGCTTACTATGTGCCAGTCGTTTTGCTAAGCACTTTATGTACAGCTTTGTAATGGTGTAGATGCTTCTAGCTTCAGGTATCACAAAACTCTGTCCCAAGGGAGTTAAACAACAAGGAAATGTGTTAGATATATTCTGTCTCTTCTGAGAAGACAAACGACAATCAAAAGCCTTCCAGACTGGTTTGTGTAGAAGCTTATCATTAGCAGCCAACTCCCAAAGTGCCTTTGGGCTTTCTGTCCTACTGTTTGCAGGTGCCATGAGAAAAATACTGTGGAGTTTGGTGTGTGTGCTTCTGTACTTGCATCCAGTAGGAGAGACACAAGTTGGCTCGGGCCTGCCCACTCCTAAGAAATCACTGTGGATGCGATGGGTTCTATAAATTGTTTAAAGACTGAAGCACCTGGGGTGGAATGGATGCTGGGAAGAGGACACCATACCCACCACAGTGGTTTTCGAGGTTACATGGCTGGTAAGCAGCATGCCCTCCACGGCTCTACCGCACCACCTTCCGGTTCTTGTGGTGCTCATGAGTCTCCTGGGATGGGAACTGGGATGTCAGCCCCATGGTACTCTTACCACATGAACCCGAAATGATGGTCAGTATGTGGCCATCTCCAGGCTCTGCACTTCCCTTCCTTCACCTCCTGATTCCCCTTCTCCCTTTCACCACACGAACACCATCTTTTCTGCTCTGGAGGCTCCTTTCTCCGCAAGCTTGGCTGTGAGTGATAGACCCGCCACTTCCTTGACGGCCTGCTGTCTGTGGGAAGTCAGTCCCTAAAGTGGTTTTGCTACTATTAATCTTTTTAAAAACAAATTATAGGAATAAATAAAGACTAAGAACAATAACAACAAGCTAGGGAAATGTACAAAGGCTCCAGAATCTAACAGTTCTCTTAGTCATTGAGCTGGATCGCATCCCAGCAAGTCAGCCTGAGGGACTATACCAGAGGAAGGGCGGAAGGCTTCCTGAAGGCTGTGTCTCCCAGTCTTGGGGGGCACATTTCAGGGTTCCTCCTCAAGGTCACCTTCTCAAGGGCACGTCCTCAAGGCACACACCTGATACCTCTGTCATCCTTCAAGGTACCCTCCTTAAAAGAACTCCCTCGTCTGTAGAAGTCCAGATTTCCTGGACAGGGTCACTTGTCCCCACCAAGGTTCTGGGGCTCTAAGTCAGGCACATGGGTCAGAGTCAGCTGGCTCTTCACTAGCCACGTGAACAAGTGAGGATGTGCATGTGAATGTGTAGACAAATGATCTTGTTAAAATGTAGATTCCAGGGCACCTGGGTGGCTCAGTCATTAAGCATCTGCCTTCGGCTCAGGTCATGATCCCAGGATCCTGGGATAGATTCCCGCATCGGGCTCCCTGCAGAGTGGGGAGTCTGCTTCTCCCTCTGCCCCCCTTTCTACTCATGATCTCTCTTTGGCTCTCTCCCTCTGGATCTCAAACAAATGAATACAATCTTTAAAAAAAAAAAAAACAACAACATAATAAAAACACAGATTCTGATTTCATTAGGTTGGGGGTAGGGACTCCATATTCTTCATTTCTAATAAGCTCCAAGGGATACTGATGCCACTGATGAAGATTCCACGCTGAGAAGGGTGGGTGTGTAGACAAGGCTAGTGTTGGCAGTAGATCAGTCTCCCCACTGTGGGCACCACTGCACTAGGGGCTTAGGACCAAGGAATTGGTGTGTCCTCCTGGGAGTCTGGTAAGTAGAAAGGCCATCCATTCTGGCCTGACTTGATGTTTGGTTGTCACGGGCTGCCAGAAGTGAGTAAACCCGAATCTACTCAGAGCTCTGAGAGACCGGTCCCAAAGGGTAGAAGCTAGAAGAAGACAGATCTCCTCTCACACAAAGGGTAGCTCTAACAGCACTGAGCTTCTTGCTCCTGGGTGAAGCCAGACCAAGTCGAAAAGATGCTTCCTGAGGATGGAAGGGAAGGGAAGACTGGGCCAGAGGGAATTGTAGTGGCTGTTCTTAAGGTTCCCCTTCAGCGCTAAGATCATATAAACCATAATTCAAGGAGAGAAAACAATGATAAGTCAGAAGTTTCTTGCCTTCTCATCAACCTCCCATTCAGCCAGATTTTTCAAAGTGATTTGTGTGTGAGACCCAGCCTGTCAATCTAGGCCCATTTCTTTTGCATTTGTGTTACTCTCCCCAAATAAAGCCCTACCTCCTTCTCTCAAGGGTCACAATGGGTTAATATCATCAATACAACTGCTCGAGAGAGAGAGAGAGAGAGAGAGTGTGGTTTTAAAGTGAGAAGAAAAATATTGACAGGTTTGTACATGAGACATAATTAACTCCATGTTCTGGTGATCTGCCAACACAGATTTCTCTCCCTCCAACCTTCTTGCTCTTCCACAAGTCTTAACAATCTGACTTTAGCCTATAAAGGCTAAAAAAATATATAGGATTTGGTTCTGAAAATATCCTACTCTTATGCGATTTAGATTTGGTATCGTTTTTAAATGATAAGCGAATACAGATGCTGGGGCTAAGAAAGCACTCTGTGCTGACGCCAGCCCCCAGGTCATCTGTCCTTTCCTTCTGACAGCCCAGCTTTCTCAAATGCTTTCTGTCTCAGCAAAGGTCAGATATGAAACGTCAGAGAGCTCAGAAACATGAATGAACACCATCTAAGCCACAGCGACAGAGGCAGGAGGGGGACTCTGTCAGAAAAGCAATGCAAATAGGAAAGAGCACAAGTAAAAGCATGAAAGGAAGGGCATGATTTGTAATCAGCAGCAGGTTCTAAAGCCTGTCTGCCCCTTTTGGATGCTTCACAGTATTTTTAATACGCCAGTGACAGAAGAGCTTGGTGAAGGGCCATCTTTCATCTCTGATCCTCTCCCTGACAACAAAAATAGGGTGATCACATTTGCATAACAGAAGAAAGGGACAGATTGCCAGTCCAGAAGGACCCACAGGACACCTGTCAGAAATATTAAAAAGCAGGATATTCTCACAAAATGTAAAATGGTGTATGTACTAGTCTTGAAATAGTTGATAGGAAGACTACACGGGAAAGAAATAAGAGGTGGGCCATGTTCCATCTATAAACCCTCATTTTGTGAATGACTTCGGGATCCCAGAAAAGCCCTATTCCCCTGCCCTTTGTTCCTCATGGAGAGTACCTGTAGGCTGCAAGCTCCTGTTAGTGCAGGGAATGAGGGAGCTCCACCCGCCTCCTGATCCTCACCCACACCCACCCCACCTACCCCCACCACCAGTGGAAACATCCTGCCCCACTCCTAGAGCTCAGGGACAGGTGTTCCTACTCTCCAGTCACACTCAGACCACATAAAAATATTTTTTTCAGTAGATAGAACTGAAACAGTGCAATTAAAAGAGTACCCTAGTTCAGGCCCACTAGAAGTCAAAAAAGATATTCATGGATGCCTGTGCTTTACACTGTTTCTTGAAAGATGCAATCCTGATAAACCAATTGGGGAACATGTCTCCATGGGGCCATTTCACCACAGAAAGGTAAAGTTTTGTCTCCCCCAAAGACTCTACGACCTGAAGGAAACAGAGCAGAGGGATGGTGGAGTAACAGGGGGTTATTTGGGCATGGTCAAGAGGAAACACACGCCTTAACATTTTGTTGTGTTGTATTGGCTGTGGTCCATGGCCCTGGCTGCTGAGCAGAAAGACAATGGGTTTGGGATTAAATTTCCTATACCCACACTCAGAGGGGGGACAGTCCGCCACCCACCAAAGATGTTTTGAGCTACAGAGACAAATTAGAAAGAACGTGGCAGAACTTGGAGGGGGGTGGCAGGGAGAAGTGTAGAGGAGACAGGAGCTTTAAAAGGGACACCCCAACTGAATGGGCAAGAGAGATCATTCCCCGGCCAGCTTCAGCAGCTCTAGCCAGGAGTCAGAAAGAGCAGACAAAGCCTAAAGAGCCCAAGCCTGTGAGGTAAGAGCTGCCCAGAACTGCCTGCTTGTGACTCAGGGTGGAATTTTCCTCCCAGACAATGAAAATAGGTTGAGGTTTTGTTGTTATGGTCACTCACATTGATCTTCTATTGTTATTTCTCTCTCTTCCTCTCTCTCACGCACATGCACACACATGAATATAATAATTTAGGACTCACCAGACTAAGCCCCCCAAGACAAAGCTGCCAAGCATATGACTCTTATTGAAAGAAGGGAATGGTAACCTTTATCCTGCTGCCATATCTCTAGGGCAGTTCCCTAACTTCAGGGAGCATAGAAATCAGCCGTGAAGCTTGATAGAGATGCAGGTCTGCCTCAGAGATCCTGACTCAAAGGGTCTAAAACCATCTGTACTAATCACAGTATTCAGCATTAGGCTCTGCATTGATATACAGAGGACTGTATATGCAAGGTCTCTCTACGCAATAAACAGGAAAACGTATTCAGAAACAGGTAGCTCCAGCACACACCCACTGTCAAGTGATGCTCAGATGCCAGCTGGCCACCGGGGGTTAGATATTCACATTAAGTCATATTTCAAGTTGGAGGTCATGTTGTTGGACCTAAGGGGTCACCACTGTGGGGGGCCTGGTGGTGTGTTGCTACAGGTGGTGGAGAGGACTCAACCTCTGACGATCTGGAGCGGTGTCCTCTCAAGGGCACCTGCAGGCAAGGTCTAGTTATTGAATGTTGAGTTTTGGATGGGCCAACCTCACAGTGTCTGCACATGAGCAGATGTCTCATTTCTTGCAAAGAAAGCAGCATGTGAGGCTCTACACAACAAATATTTTGGAAATTTATGGTCCTTTATCACCATTAGGCAGGTGTTTCAAATCCGTTTTCCATTCTCAAAAGAATGAGCCCAGGGGGACTTTAGATTCAAATGTAACCATTGGTCTCTCAGACATTCTCTAGAACATTCTCTAGACATTCTCTAGAACAGTGCTATACAGTTGAAATACAGCATATGATGGGAGCTAAGTATGTAATTTTAAATTTCATGTTGGTCATATTAAGGAAGTAAAAAGAATGGTATGAAATTAATTTTAATAAATTTTACTTAACCTGGTGTATCTAAAATAATCATCTCAACATGTTATCAATATTTTAAAAATTACCCATGAAATGCTTTACATTTTTTTGTACTAAATCTTCAAAATGTAGTGTTTTACATTTAAAGCACATCTCCATTCAAACTAGCCACATTTAAGTGCCTGGTGGCTGTGGTGCTGGACAGCACTGACCCAGACCATGTGCCAACCTGGGACAGAGAGGGGGCTGTGATACCATCTGTTCATACCAGTGACAAGCAGGTGTGGAAGAAGAGAAATGGAGTCGTGTTGATACGGGCCCCTACCCAATCCATAAGGAAGTTCTGTTGGTTCTCCCTTCAGAATATATCCAGACCTGTCTCTTCTCACCACTGCTGCCATCCTGGTCCAAGCCACCACTGTCTCTCCTGGATCACTTCTCACTGGTCTCCCTGTTTCCATGCTTTCTCCCTACAGTCTCTCCCCCAAAACAGCACCAGATTAATCCTATTAAAGCATAAGTTAGATTACATAATTTCTCGAACTCTTCAGTGACTGTTCAAAGTTCTCATAATGAATCACCAGATCCTGTGTGGTCTGCCTTCTCCTCTCCCAGTTACCTCTTCTTCTATTTACTCTCCCCTTCGTTTTCTCTGCTCCATTCCTACTGACCTCTTGGCTGTTCATCAGATGGTCCCCAAACCTCCCATCTTAGAAGCATACTGCTTGTTCTCTCTGCTGGAATGTTCCTCCCCCAGACATAAGACTGCAAGGCTATCTCTTTTGCCTGCTTCAAGTTTTTGATCAAATAACAACTTCTCTTTGAGCTCTGCCCTATATCATAATGCAAACTGCCTCCTGTCCTCGGTCTTATGCCTCTCCTCCCCAGGGGAAGTCTGCTTTACCCTCCACTATATGATATACTCATGTTATGTTTATTACTTGTTTCTGCCACTGCCCACCCCCAACCTGTTTACACGACAGGCAGGCAGGAATCTTTGTTCTGTTCGCTGCTCTATCTGTATTGCCGGGAACAGTGCCTGGCACACAATAGGTGTTAATTAAGTATTTGCTGAACAAATGAATGAATGAATCAGGGTGGAGGCATCTTGTGCTTCCATCCCTGTAGCTCAGCCCTTGGTCAGTGGAAAGGGCTCTGTCCCACCCTCCCCAGCCAGATGCCTTGTCTTCTCACCAAATTGCAAAGGTCCAAGAAGAAATATCCAAGGTTCCTTAGTCATCCTCACTGAACCAATTCTTCCCTTGGAGCAATGATTCCTTAATGGTTTTCTTTCTGTCTTTTAATTATAGACTCCCTTGTGTAGTTCATGGTAGCTATGAATGTTCTCTCACTAATAGCCACAAAAACACAATTTCATATACAATTTCAGGAGTTCATAGGCCTCTGATGCCCCCCAGTTAATGGCTGGGACCTCATGTAAGAACCTGCACCAGAGGTTCACCAATATGCAGTTTTCCTATCTGTCTTTGAAATCAAATCTTTCTGCTCTTCCAAAAATAGAAACCATGTCCAGGAAGAAATTACGGAGCTCTACAGCCAGAAGCAAACTTGAAATGGTGATATAGTTCATCTTCCCACCTCCAGACAGCATTGAACTTCCTATTCATCCTAGGAAAACTCCACTTTCCTGGGGTTAAGAAGGTCACTATCCCACACACAAAAGTTCTTTTTAATACTGCAGCTGAATCACTCCTGTTTTTGGATTTACCTACCTGCCCTCTCTGCTCAGACCTCCTGGGAAAACCAAAAAATCAAACGCTTGTCTTAAAAATGTATCGGATGCCCTTGTTCCCTCTCCTGATTCCCTTCAAGCAAAATGAACAGACCCTTTGGCCTCTTATCCAAGCCACTATTTACTGAAAATGCTTTCGCTCAGAAAGCCTAGAGTCCAAGTCACTGTCAGCCTAGGAAGTTTGAGGACCCAAAGGAGCAAAGATTGGAGGAAAAAGAGATGCCCTATGCTTCTGTCAGACCTTTAGTGGAGAGAGTCCCATTTTCCAGGCAACTCTTCCCCTTTGCCGAGAAATGTGGCCTGATCACATGACTGGGAAAGATACAAAGCAGAGGCTCTTCATACTCCCTTTCCAGATGTGGCTGCCAGATTCACAGGGTTGGCCCCCGTTCTTAGTCTGAGGACAATCAATGTGTTTTTACCTCAGTCAATTGAGATAAATTAAGTTACCGATCAGCTGGTAATCTTCAAACAAGCCTTTGGTCAATGGAATGAGATGAAAGCTAAGTCTGTATTATTTTGTATTTCAGCTTTTCATTGATGATAGCCTGAAAGCTTTAAAAATGCTTTACAAAATAAATTCAGAGAGCTCCTTTTCCTGAAACATGACTCAGTCAGGGGATAGTGAACCTCCCTGGGCCAGCACCGAAAATGCTTCCGAATTCTTGAAATCAAATCAAAGAATGACAGTCTGTGTCTTCTCAAAGCAAACTCTATTCATTAGGCAATAAAAAGCAGGCTAGAATAAAACACAGAGTCTATATAAGAGCCTGATCAGGAGGTCTGGACTGAAATCGTTCCATCAATATGTTTTTGTTGGGACTGCAGTTTATTTATAAGATGTGCCAAGAGGCATTGATAAATTATGAGATTTCCTAAGGAACCAGAACTACACAATCAATGAAACTGAAGAAAAACACTGTAAATTCCCTGAAGAACTCAAGACAGTGAACGGAAATGTGATTGTTTATATCTGTCTTTCTTTTGTTACCTGACGCTACGTTGAGGCGCATGGAAGTGTGGGGTTTCAGAAAACTCTGGACATCAGCTAGCTGCACAGTCCCCTGTGCTGTGCCCACTAAGTATGGACACATACTACCTCCATGAACACCTGAAGTGGAGGTCGCTTGAGGCTCATTCATTCCCTGAACTCAGAATACTCTACTGCTGGTACATTGACTACCAGAGACCAAATTCTGCTCAAAGGGCAGCTCTGACTGAATATGGTTCATAATTTTCTGGACCCAAAACTATTGAGGAATGATGTTAGTAAGCATGAAGAATCCAAATAATCCTTTCAAGGGGTCTAATAACTCAGCCAAGCAAAAATCATCAAATACTCTATCTTTCCTCATTATCTGACTTTAATTTCTCACGGCAAGAAGGTGTTGACCAAGTACAGCTGGCGACATATTTGTGTATTGGCATCCTTTTTGTTTTTGCATTATTCACACTAACTGCTTTTATTTTACAATGGGATGAAGAAAAAACTACGAACGACTTGAGAAAACATTATCATTTAATAATTTGTGAAGATTTTTAGAAGGAGACTTCCTGACTCCTATGTCACAAGGGACAATAATTTCTGTATTCCTTTATGTTACTCTAGAGGGCCCCTAAGGAGCCACAGCTACCAAAGCAAGTCTGGCAAATTCTGAGAGCCATGCATTATGGACTGAATTATGACAGAGCAACTGAGACTGGGGCAGAAAAGTCTGGACATGCATGTGGCATTCAAAAGAATTTTAAAGGGCTCTTTCTCGGGGATGAGGCCCTGTGGAGAGATTCAAGTCACTATATGAGTCACATAATTAAAAAATCACTGTGGGAGGCCTTTTAAGAGACTCACAAATTGGACATGTCTTTGTGCAGGTGCTACACTGGCCTGTAACAAATGCTCAGAATCCAGACTGAAGACATTTTGGACAAAAAAAAACCCTTTTCCTCTACCCTCTTAGGCTCTGTGTTTAGAGGTCTGTGAATTAAACTAACAGAAGACAGGTTACCAAAGAAAAGGTGTACAACTTTTATAGTATTTTAAGTGCATGGGAGTTCACAAAAAAGGTGGCTAGACTTTTCCATTTTAACAAAGGAAAGGGGATTTGGGCATCAAGGGACAATAGATTGTGAGGAAGTGAGTAGGAAATATTTGGGGGGATTAATGGAAGATAAGGGTTATTTTACTAATCTCTGTTTACACAAACTTGTCTTGGTGTTGACTTTCTGTCTCCAGTGATAAGAGTGCTCTCTGCTTCTTGGTGCAGTGGTAGGAATGGGTGAGGAAACAGAGACACAACGGGAAATTTGCACCCTGCTTTTAGGCAGAAAACGGAAAGGTTGAGAGTCTTCCTGCACCCGTTGATTTTTAATTGCTTTCAGCTCAAAATAACCCTTATATCAATTGGTATATACTGACCTCCTTCAAAGTCATTCTTCAGGCTGCAAATAGGTGAAAGTTAAACCCCTCTCATAAACTATCTCTTGCTTATGGGTGGAGGGATAAAAAAATTTTTTGTTACTAAGGGGAAGCAAAATTAGATGGAAAAATTAGAGTTTGTTCCTTCCCTTAGCAGTACTACAACAGTGTCTATCTCCAGAGATGTTGGAAAAGAGAAACCAACTGTTAATAACTAACCTCATTCCTTGAATGAGCTAATTAAAGAAATACCCCGGCTTTGGGGATAGCACATTCTTTTTGATGGGAAGGACTGGTCTCTGGAGAACTGCTGGGAATCCCACCTCCCAGAGCATACCTGCTGACTACTTGAGATGGAAATCTGAAGGGGAGGGACCTGGGATGAGATCAGGCTTGGGTTTGTGCACAGGCTTTTCCTCAACTTTTAGAGCCTTGTTTATAAATGTGTCTAACCTCCTCCTTTCACGCATAGGTGGGAACCCTGAAGATTTATCCTTGAGGTTATAGGCTAAAGTGATTTTTTGGTTTAGAGAATGTTAAGGATCCTTCCTTAAGAAAAAAAGTCAGTAAGGGCACCTGGGTGGTTCAGTCACATATCTGGGATGGAGCTTTGACTCACATCGCTGGGATAGAGCTTCAGGCCACTGTCTGGGCTCCCTGCTGAGCAGGGAGTCTGCTTCTCCTTCTCCCTTTGCCCCTCCCCCCACTCATGTTCTCCCTCTGCTCTCTCTCTCAAATAAATACATTTTAAAAATCTTTAAAAAAAGAAAAAGCTCAGTAATGATGCTTATTTTGAGGAATTTACTGCTTTTTGTGTATGCATATATGTACATGACAAGGCTAGAAATTTTTAAAAAATCAGTCTTTCCATTAGCTATTGGAATCCAATATCCTGAAGTAACAAGGTCATTAAGTTTATCAACTGGATATTATGAACTAGGTCTTCATGAAAATAAATGGAAATCTCACCTTTCTTTGTGGGAAATACAAAGTGTGATTATGTACTATATCCTGAGATCTGAATAAAAAGGGAACATTTTTTATACCATTTTAATAGAGGTATTGCTCAGTTGTAAATTTACTTCAGGTTTAGATGAGTAATTGTTTTTTCCTTTCTAAAGTAGAATCAAATCTGCTCCCAACCATCAGTGTTGGGATAATCCAAGCTACTTAGTTAGCTAAAGATCTAACTGTTGGGGAAGATGTGGCTGGTTTTAGCTACTGGCTATCCCTATCTGGCATCTGATTTTCCCACCTAAAAATTCTATGTTTCCATGTTCTAAAAAGAGACCTTTATACTATGTCTCACAAGGATGGGGCCAAAGCGGTTGGCTGGAGAGTGTAGGACATAATGAAAGGAAGTTGATTAGAACATTCTAATAGTTGGAAAGCAGCCTGAAATACAACATTTTAAATAGGTATGTTGGTGGGTTCTACAAAGCTTTCTGGCAAATAGTAAGTAATCTGGCACTGGATGTTGTTGCAAAAGAATGGGCAGGAGCAGGCATGAAGGAAGATACGGAGAAGGAAATAAGTTCAAATAGTGGCTCTCAGAAGGAAGAATCTGGACCTTTTTGACTTTTTTAAAAATTTACTGGAAAGAAGAGATAGAATGAGATTTTAGACAAGCCCCTTAAAAGACGTTATACATGAATGTTCAGACCACTATCACTCACTAGAGGCAAAAAGTGAAAACGGCCTAAATGTCCATCAACTGATGAATGGATGAACACATGTGGTATGTCCACACAATCGAATAGTATTTGGGGATAAAAAGCAATGAAGTGTGGGCACATGCTATAGCATGGATGAACTTCAAAAATTTTATGCTCCACAGAAGAAGTCAGAGTAGAAGAACACGTACATATGGTTCCATTTATATGGAGTGTCTAAAACAGGCCAACCCATAGAGACAGAAAGGAGATTAGAGGTTGCCTAGAGTTGGGGGTGGTAATGGGGAGTGGCAGTAAATGGACCCAAAATTTTTTTGAGGGCATTGAAAATGACATGAAATCAAACTATGGTGATGGCTGCAAATTCTGTAACCTTACTGAAATCATGGTAGATTTAATCTGGGTGATTTTACGAAATCATATGAAAATTATGCTTCAGTAAGGTTATTAATAAAAATCACTATCTGACTATAGTCTCCTTTACTATTATCGTTATTGTTATTATTAATTGTTCAAGGACTCTATATATGAGTTTATGATCATTATGACTTTAAATAAATTCCTTGACTTTTCCTTAAGGGAGAGGTTTCACAGCATTTATCTTTTTAGGCAGCCAGAGCTGAGCTCACAAACTGGTCACACAGAAGAACAGCTGGCCTCCTGGGGTCTCAGGGCACTAGACCAAATGCCGGCAAGAGGGACCACCTTCTCCATCCTCTCAAGAGGGCTACCTTTTCTCCTCTTATTGTAAGCTCAATCCTGTTCCTCTCTGTCCTGAGGGGCATTGGTAGGATGCTGGATATGGAGGATCTCTGGGATTCCAGGATGAAGAACACGTAGTGTTCTTCAGTGAAGCAGAGACATGAGAGACTTCCAGTGGGAGAGAACGTGTGCGGGAGTGCTGGAAAGCAACATCAATAATCATATAGGCCTGATCGTCATGGAAAGGACAGATAATAACTCAGACTGGAGGAAAATTTTCACACCCCCATAGCTGAGATGATTTCTTCAAGGCAGGTTGTTTTCAATTGTTATGAATAGCCTCATATTTATAAGGCTTTGTTACATTTTACATTTTTTAATTAACCCCAACAAATTGCTTTAGAACAACATTGTGATTTCCAGCAGACCCCTCCCGCTAGGAACCAGTCCAAGCATATCTAATATTTGTTATTTTTGATTCTTCAAAGCATAGTGCTAAGCCTCCTACAACTGTTACAAATCTTCGGTTGTCAAGGGCTGAGGCAGAGCCCGGGACAAGCGGGGGTGAGAGATGTCTCCTCACTCTTCTGTTACAGGTCACAGTACGTAAGGGGGAGCAGGACTGTGAGCACAGCTCAGTTTAGCTGTGTAGCTCATAAAACCTTGGTGAAATCTTTGTGGTCTGATTTGGGTTAGAAAAAGGTATGACCTGGTTTCCATGTCTCCAGAATTTTCAAACCAACAGGGTCAGTACTCTCTTAGTCAGCCCAGGATTCCCGAGAACCGTACTACTGAAGGAAGTAGACAGAAAAATAATTTCTGTACTCGTTTTACTCACTGAGCCTATTTCCATCCTCTAGGGCCCAAACAGAACAAGACAAAGCCCTCTGCAACACGACAGCCTTGTATAGGGTTGAAGATATCTTTCAAACACATTTCTTCTAAGATTTCCTTACTCCAGCACATGAGCGACTCCTCAGAAAAATGTGATTTTCAGTCTCAGCGGGACAAATTGTGTTATTGTCTCACTTTCAGTGTGCTGCCCATTTTAAGGTATGGTAACACGGTGTGACTATCATCTTCCTCATCAGCGACTGTTATTCATGGGAAATACAAGTAGTGCGGAGAAAGGCCTCTGTAAGGGATAGGAGAGAAAGCTATCGTCTCTGGTATTTACTGTAAGCAGACGGTGTGAAGTGCTTAATAAACATTAGACCATAGCAGGAGAGGGAAATAAGAGGGCATTTCTGCTCAACTACTGGGGCTCACTCTAGAGATAAGAAGTTCAACTAAAATCATCCATTCCAGATATCACTGTGAAGTGTCTCTTTCATTTAAAAGCTTACAAAGGTGGGGCACCTGGGTCACTCAGTTGGTTGAACATCTGACTCTTGGTTTTGGCTCAGGTTGTGATCTAATGTTTCGCGAGATGGGCCTGCATGAGAGGCTCCGTGCTCACTGGGGGGTCTGCTTGAGGTTCTCTCCCTCTGCCCCTCCTCCCCCCACTTGCTCTCATGCTCTCTCTCTCTAAAATAAATAAATAAATCTTTTTTTTAAAAGCTTACAAAGATGAAAAAGGTGATTAATTGAAATGACTAGCCCTACACTATGAAAAAAAGAAGTGAAAGTAGTTTTGCTCAAGAGTTGTTTACAAAGCATAATTATGTCTAATAGTAAAGTAACGAGTAATTCAGCTGTGATGGTAACTTCAAATCCCTTTTCACTGGAGAATCGCTAGACACTTTCCCCATGGGTGCAAAAGGAGGCAGCCTGTGTCCTAGGGCTTTCTTCATCCTCGGTCTGCATCTCCCACCCATTCTCTTCCAGACCACACAGCTCTGGATCTGGGTCACAGTGGCTTTGATCACACAATTATTGAGAACTCACAAGCATTCTGGTTTCCACTGCTTCAGGTTTATGACTTAAGTACAACTTCAGGAAACGTAGTTCTGAGCATATTTGGGTTCCTCTAATGAAGCCCTCCGCCACAGCTGCCCTATGTGATCAACAGGCTCACCCTGGCTCTGAGCTGCAGCCCTGGGGAAGGCTTTAAGTGGAAAGAGAGGAGGCTGCTGGGTCAGTCTTTTCCAAATCAAGGGCATTCATTTAGAAGTTTGCAGGTGATCCTGGGAGGAAAAATCAATGCCAGCAGATTTTCTTCTAAAATGTATTTCATATTAAATACTCATGAAAAATAACAAGTATATTATAGAGTTATTCCTGGTATAATGTGATAACCAACCTTCTGGAAGTGGCCTGTCATACCCAAGAATGTTAAGAAATAACCAGTGTAAGAGCATGTGACTTATTCTTGACAGCACTAACCAAGCAAACAGTGCAATGACCTGTGTCACTGGGGCGACTTGTCATACAAATTTAACACACACATTTGTAAGATGTAATCCTTAGGAAGACTTCTAATACCAAGAAAAAGGAAACGTGGTTAACACTGGCTTGTGCAATTAAAAATTTGGTTTCCTTCCCCAATGAGTAGTCGGGAGGTAGGCAGTGGCAGCGTTGGTTCACCTTCATGGCGACCCAGGCCTTTCTAGCTTTCTGCTCAGTTGCCTTTAGCATGTTGCCTGATGGTCACCAGATGAAGCTTGTCTTATATGTTCACATAAGCAGCAAGTAGAAACGAGACAAGGTGTGGTGCCAGTAAGTTTTTCTTCTTGTATCTGTCGCGCTACCTGAAAATAAAATCCTTCTTAAAATCCTCTTAACAGATATCACCCATATATTTCATTGATGAAGATGGATCCCATGGCCACCACTAGCTGCCAGGGAGATTGGGATAGTGGGTATCTGACAAAAGGGAAGGATTATTATAACTGGTTTAAGGGAATCGAGATCTATAGAGTGGAGCTAAGCACACTGTCTCCCCCAAGCAGGAAGATTCAGGGATGGAAGCCCACGGAGTGAAGTCAGTGATCGAGCACTATGATCTTCGTACACTGAGCACATGTGCCACAAAAACCACTTCTCATGGATCAGATTCTGAGAAAATAAAGTCTTAAGTGAAAATCCAGGTCTTCTTCTTAAACTCTCCCTTTTTAAAAAGATTTTATTTTATTTATTTATTTTGCAGAGAGACAGACACAGAGAGAAAGACAGTGGGAGGCAGAGAGAGAGAGAACCCGAAGCAGATTCTATGCTGAGTGCAGAGCCCAACACGGGGCTCAATCTCACTATTTCAAGATCAGGACCCGAGCCAAGACCAAGAGTTGGATGCTTAACTGACCAAGCCACCCAGGTAGCCCTCTTAAACTCTTTCTGAATTAAATCAACACAAACCTCAGAATTCTATGAAGGAAAAATAAATAACTGTGGGTGTAGATTAAAAAAAAAATTGGGACTGCTGTATACAATATGAGGTAATTAATAGTCTTTAGAGAAAACTACGTTAAGAGTGTTAAAAAGCAAGGGTGCCTGGGTGGTTTAGGGGGTTAAGCCTCTGCCTTCAGCTCAGGTCATGATCTCAGGGTCCTGGGATGGAGCCCCGCATTGGGCTCTCTGCTCAGCGGGGAGCCTGCTTCCTCCTCTCTCTCTCTGCCTACTTGTGATCTCTGGCTCTGTCAAATAAATAAATAAAATCTTAAAAAAAAGAGTGTTAAAAGGCAAAATTTCAACGGAGTACATTTAAAGATCAAAATAGCTTTATTCAACAATTCATGAATTAGGTAGCACCCCATCTAGCAAATAGAAGTCTGCTGAGTTATAGAAAAAGAAGAGCTTTTAAAGGCCTTGAGAGGGGGAAAGGAAATTAGCAAACAACACAGTGTTTCATTCTTTTTTTTATGGCTGGGTAATAGTCCAGTGTCTGTGTGTGTGTCTGTGTGTGTATAACATCTTTATCCATTCCTCTATTGATGGATACTTGGGTTCTTTCTATATCTTGGCTATTATAAATAATGTTGCAGTAAATGTAGAGACTCGTGTGTTTTTGAATTAGTGTTTTTATTTTCTTTGGGTAAATACTCTGTAGTAGAACTGCTAGATCACATAAGATCTTGCTATTTGTGACAACAGAGATGGACCTAGAGGGTATTATTCTAAGTGAAATAACTCAGAGAAAGATGAATAACATGATTTCACTTACATGTGGACTCTAAAAAAATTGAAAGAAAAAAAAGAAACAAACAAACAAAAAAACCAGAAACAAATTCATAAATACAGAGAACTGTTGGTTGCCAGAGGGGAGGGAGGTAGGGGTATGGGTGAAGTAGGTGAAGAGGATGAAGAGGTACAAACTCCCAGTCATTCAATAAATAAGTCACGGAGATGAGAAGTACAACACAAGGAATATGGACAATAATATTATAATAATGACGTATGGTGGACTGATGGTGACTACGCTTATCACAGTCAGCAGAGAGTAATATATAGAATCGTCAAATCACTATACTGTACACCTGAAAGTAATGTAACATTGTATGTCCACTATACTTCAGTAATAATGATAAACAATTAATTAAAAATAAATGAATGCATTGTTTCAGGCAAGATCACCCTCATAAGGGAACAGAGGGGGTGTATCAGGTGGGCTGACTACGTCATTAGGGCTGACCAGGTAGTTTCAGGTTGACCGGGTAACAGTTATACCCCTGGAAGAGGCTGAAGCTGCAATTAGGTTGATATCAAGCCTGGGGTTTGCTAACATGGGACTTAGTACCAGTGACTTCATTTTGGACCTGATGTTTCCTTTTTAACAAGAATATCAGACTGTCACCAAATATGGGGGTGCTGCCTGTCATTACTTCTCTGGAGTGTAGCTTTGAAAACAGAATTTCTCCTGTTAAGCTAAAAGTAAGCAAACAAAAAGGATATAGACCTGATGCTTTACATGAGGGAAAAATAAATACCAATGTTTTCTACACTACACAAATATTTAATTAAAACACACTTATGTTTAAAAAGCTGATGATGTTCACATCATTATTTATAACAAGAAATTTTATTTGCAAGAGATGGTATTAGTTAATGGCATCGGGAGTAAGTTCTGGAGCCAGGCAAACCTGGATTCATATTCTGACCAAGACTTGGTCAAAATTCGGTGTCTTCCCTGCAAAATGGGGATAATAATAGCCCTGACGTCATCGATTGCTGTGCGTCTTAAAGGAACTAGTGCATGTTTAATACGTGGCATATTTCCAGGCACTTAAGTAAGCTCTCGAATATTACCCACCTCAATGTTTTTCTTACGTTTGTTCTGAATAAAAGAAAAACATTTGGACCTAATTTAATTGTCAATTATAACAATTTGTTTATGGAATATGTTTATTGTGATATAATCACAAGAGACACACATTGTAACTTGTGACCTCTCCCTGTTGGCATTCTGCCAAAAACCCCCTATAATTTACAAAAAATATTCTGTGGTGTGTTTTGATAACAACTTTCTAATTAGACAGTGAGTTAAGAGTCTACAGTTGTGTATCAGACCCCACCTAATGGAGTCACTGGTATTTCTTAGGTGGTGCGAGCCAATTCCCCTGGACCACTGTGTCCCTGGCTGCAGGATCTCCCATTTGCTGTGAACTGTCTGTACTGTAGGCTCTGGATGCAGCAAATTTGGGCTCTCTGGGAAAAGTGCTGAGTCATGCTGGCTTTTCTTTCTCAGACCCTCCAAGTCTCTTCCAAGAAATCTCTTGGCCTGTGTGTCCTCATCGTCCTTGTCCTTGAACAGCTCCTTTTTTGGACCCGAGTATAAAATGAGACTATACTATTATCCAGCCCACATCATTCCATTTTTGCCTTCAAGAAAATCATGAGACCCTTTGTCAAATACTGTGTTAAATCCATGCACAACATATCTGCCTGGCCTAGAGGTCTGGCAAAGGCACTGAGGTTAGTTAGGTTGAAGGCTTGTTTGTATTATTGTCTTCTCTGCCCAGTTAGAGCCAACATGATAGAAACCATGTTTGTTTTGGTCATAAAACTGGAGACAAGTAATTTTTGAATAACTTACAGATTGAGAAACTGAACTTATCTTACTGATAACTAATTGTTACGTGCTCCCATGTCTGTCCTTTCATTATTATTTTCTAGAAAAATGCCCATGATCAATGTGAAAGACACTGTTACCTTGTGGAGCCCAACACTGACTTCTCCAGCCTAGCACTATCTTGCTAGTATCATGCTTCAAGGAGGATCCACACATTTGTGACATGTCTGACCACAGCCATCATTCTTTCTGTAAGGCTTAATCTAAGCAAAGCTAAAACCAAGCACAAATAAAGTTACCTTGAAACCAACTGGGGCTGAGTAGTACATTTGTATAAGCTCATCTAAGAACAATGGGTTGTTTTAACTTTTTTTTAACTCCAGGCTCTAACATCTCTGATATGGTTGAGGCAGTATCAAATAAAAGTTCTATTTGTTCCTCTGGGGAAAGTGTTTTCAAAATAAATTCTTTACCAAACATGAAGCAAGGGGAGGGTAGATTCTGGGAACAAATGCTACTGGAATGAATGTTGTTTTTTGGCTTATTCATTCATCCAGATAACCCCTTCACCGAAAGGACTTTGTCGCAGGACTGACTTTACATTAGTAACTGGCCAACGCCAGGGTAGCCATTCATGGCCACTGGCATTTCCATTCTTCTCACATATTGGGAGACATGATTAAAAGCAAAGAATAAGGGGTGCCTGGGTGGCTCAGTGGGTTAGGCCTCTGCCTTCAGCTCAGGTCATGATCTCAGGGTCCTGGGATAGAGCCCTGCATGGAGGGGGGAGGGAGTCTCTGCTCAGCAGGGGGCCTGCCTCTCTGCCTACTTGTGATCTCTCTTGCTCTATCAAATAAATAAATAAAAATCTTAAAAAAAAAAAAAAAAAGCAAAGAATAAAAATTCCAGATGTCTAATATGAGTAAGGAGAAGAAAGGGGAATTTGTACTCCTGAGAGGCATCACGTGTGACCCAGGGCTGCTGCCAAAATGTTGAGGGGAGACTGCTTCCCAAAAACAACTAAGGCTATTGCCCAGGACAGAGGCTGTAGCAATGGAAATGGAAGCTTGGTGCAGGTAAGAGACTTCCTCAAGGTCAACAGTGATATATTACGCAACCATGAAATTGTACCACTCAGATCTCCTGCTATGGGAGACTGATGTCCCTAGCTGCTGCCCTTCTGGACCCACTTCTACACTCATGTCAAGGCCATGCTTACCCCTACCTGTTCCCAGCCACCAGGATGGGGGTACTAAGGCAAGTTTACTCTAGGAGATGCAGAACCCATCTAAGGATAACTATGTGTTAAGGATTCTCCATTGGGTTAAAACCTTAGTCTGAGACTCTTCTTACCCACTTTTCCCTTATTCTCTCTCCTTTTACAGGTATTAGACCTCTATTGCAGTCTGAAAGCTCTCCTTGCCTTTTCTGTTCTCCTGAATCCAAGAAATCTTTTGCACATCTAGTTCCATCTTGACATCTCCTCTCTGGCAGACCCAGACTAATGTATGTACTATTCCTTTGTCCAACCAGCTGAATATTGTGACAAAAAACATCATACATAGAGACTGTCTTGATCAGGGTCAGAAGAGAAACCAAATATATTTCTATCCCCTACACAAGCCTGGAGGAAGAGTTTTTTTCTTTTCCCATTGGGCATCATAAAATACTTGTGTCTCCTACAACTTACTTGTAAGCTAAGTTACTTATTTGTAACATAAAACTATATCAGGAGTTGACAATACTTTTAGCCATTTGGGATATTGGAAAGGAAAAAAAAAAGAGAGAGGCTCACCGGTATTGGAGGGCATACGTGCTCAATAAATATCTGCTCCCCAAAACAAACCAGCGTGTCCTTTATTTTGTCCTGGACAATGTTTCCCACTAACCTATGGAAGTTGGCTGGGTGACAACAGAGAGGAGAGGGGGCATCACGTATTTTTGCCTTGCAGTTTTCCCATAACTGAGAAGTAAATAATCAGTAGCTGCTTGTCACTAGGTCTGTGACTATTTTTATGACTTTTTTCTTAAAGATGTATTTATTTTAGTGAGAGATATAACATGAGCAAAGGGGAGGGGCAGAAGAGGAGAGGGGGAGAGAGAGAAGCAGACTCTTTGCTGAGCACAGAGCCTCACATGGGGCTCGATCTCACAAATACTGAGATCGTGATTCAGACGCTTAACTGGCTGAGCCATCCAGGTGCCCTGACTGTTCCTTTTATTTTTTTCTTTTAATAAATCCTGAATTCAGGATTTAATAAATCCTGATTTTTTTCTTTTAATAAATCCTGAATTGTTTTCCAGTAGCAGAGGATAATATTGAAGTCTCTACATAAAGATTGTGAAGGAGCTAGTTGACAAAAGTTAAAAAAAAAAACAACCCTCAATAAAAAGTGCTGAATTTTATAATACATTTACATTGTAAAACCCACAATGTGAAAAATAAGTCCAAAATCAGTGCTTAAAAAATAACTGCAATAGCTCAGTTCTCTTTTTAAAAATGAAACCAAGCATCTTATTTGGGGCTGTTTTTTATTTTTATTAGATGATTGCAAGTGAACATTCTGAACGATAGAAAAAGAGTTGCAATAACATTAAAATTTATTTTCAGCCTTTGTGTATTGACTCATTAGTCACACCCTTCACTGAAACACAATTTACAAGCTCATATCCATTTGTTTGTGAGCACATTATGAATATAAAGATGCTTTATTAATTTGGTAATTATGAGCTATTATTTGCCTATAGAGGACCAA
This sequence comes from Mellivora capensis, assembly GCA_004024625.1. Lineage (NCBI taxonomy): Eukaryota > Metazoa > Chordata > Mammalia > Carnivora > Mustelidae > Mellivora > Mellivora capensis. Next base: position 20,561 of record PISX010013985.1, on the reverse strand, counting down.
TTAAGCAAGAAAATTTCTCCTCTCTCTCCCTCAGTCCGTCTCTGTATCTCTGTCTCTGACAGAAAGACAGTGAGAGACTGACTAAGCTTGGGGGAGCATAAAAGAATTAAACTAATCACATTGTATTCAAACTGGTAGAAGACTTTAGACATGATCTGGCCCAGAACTCTTAACCTAGAGGCCATGAATATGTAGGGAATCAATGAGTTGGCTTCATGGGAAAAATTATGGTGGGGTCTTGATGACCCTGTTAGATGGGCCTGGAAGTGGAGAACAGTCCAACTGCACTTCTCTGGGATGAGGTGGATTCAGGGGCTCCCAGAGCTCTCAAAGGCAGGAGTATGTAATGTAGGCAGGCCAAAGAAAGGAGCAATGGACAGTTCCTGATAAACTCACCTATCCATGAGCATATGTCCTCATGGACTACGGAAGTAAATTATCCCAAGATATAATAATCCTATCATCCTGAAAGGTCAGCACCCTGGGAGGACATGTGTATAACAAAGAACAAGAAGTCAAAGATGGGGAGAATTGAGGTCTTATGAAAAGAAGCAGAAAAATCAACAAATATTGGTTTGGGAGGGTAGGCGAGGGTTTGGTTTTTTTAAGTTATGGCATTCAAGGTGTGGACAGAATATCCAGGTTTGGGTGATCTAAAAGCAGCTGAAAACACAGAAGTAAAGGTGAATGTTCCCTATTACTATAGCAAAATTCATTCTCCATGAGGTTTTCTTTCCTTTGGTGTCTTCATGGCCACCATTGCACTTAGACCCAGGAATGTCCTGCGTCCTCCTTTACCCACAGTAGCATGCTGAGCTGGCTTGTAACAGATGAAGAGAGTCATCTGCTAGCCTTTCCCAACTTTGCCTTCAGTGACTTTACCTTGGTAGCTTGAAGTTAGCAATGATGGGAGTATTTAGATCATAGAAATCATCCAATGCTATAAATCAAGAACACTCCTCCCCCACCATGGGTTGTTAAACTTTCACCAGCATTTATGAATCACTGCCTAAGAATGAAATAGGGATAGGAAGTATGTGAAGCCTTAAATAGGATGGTTAGGGAAGACCTTAGTATTGGAGTAGCATTTGGGGCAAAGAAGAGCTTTCCTGTTACAGAAAACAGCAAATGCAAAGCACCTGATGCAGGAATGTGCTTATTCAAGGGACAGCAAAAAAAGGCTAACCTGGCTGAAGCAGAATGAGGGAAGGAGAGAGTAGCAGGGGATTAAGTCAGAGATGAAAGATGAGGGGAGATGCATATCATGAAAGAGCTTTTAAATGATCATAAAGAATTTGACTTTTATTTTGAAAATAATGGTGAGCCAATTGAGAGAATAAAGCAGTGAAATGATGAGTAGATCTTACCCTTTAAAGGGATTTATCTTTTTAAAGAGATGCTTTATGAAGAATAGACAGCAAGGGGTCAAGGTGACTGCAGGAAGACCAGTTAAGAGGCTATTGCAACAACCCAGATGAAATGTGCTGGTGACCAGGACCAGAAGGCTAGTGGTAGAGATGGAAGAAGTGGTCATGCTCTGGATGGATGCGGTAGAACTGTAATTAGCAAGCAAATTTCAGCTCAGTGAGACTTCTCTCTTTCTTTCTTTGTCTCCCTCTCTCTTTCAGAAAGACTTTCTAATGGATTTTTTACTCCCCAATGAAGTAGGAACCTTTCTGAGCCTGGAGATAATCAGGAAGAAGCCTGAGAGCCACTCATCATTGATACTGTAGAAGACTTGCCTATGTTGGGAAGAAACACCTACTGGCCTCTAATATTCTACAGTGTCATAGGGTCTCGGTTACACAAGAAAATGTTTCTGCTTAAAGGTAACTGAGTTAAGGTTAGGAGAACAAAGAGAGTTGGATGTTATCTATTTTTTTAAATAAATGTGTTTATTTGACAGACAGAGATTACAAATAGGCAGAGAGGCAGGAAGAGAGAGAGGAGGAAGCAGGCTCCCTGCTGAGCAGAGTGTCCAATGTGGGCTGGATCCCAGGACCCTGAAATCATGACCCGAGCCGAAGGCAGAGGCTTTAAATCACTGAGCCACCCAGGCCCCCATTGTTGGATGTTATCTATGAAAATGACTTCATTTCTGTGAGTGGTTTTCATATATATATATTATACACATATTATACACATAACATACAAAAATAGTACATGATACTTAATAAACATATTACTATATAATTATAAATATTAATACTTGAGGGGGGGGGCTAATATAATTGTATGTGTGTCTACATTCTGTGAAACTGGCATATCACCTCAAAGTGAAGGTTAAATGGGATGGGGGTGGTTTAGTGTCTGTCACTCTCCATGGTGCTGAAATACCAAAGGTCAAGAGATAATCTCTCAACTGGCTGACTCATCGTCCCTGGAGGTAAGGCTACAGGGCTTGAGCAATCACATGAAGCAGAGATGGGGTGAGGTGGGGGGGTCAGAGAATAAGTAAAGACAAGATGTCTGAGGTTTCAGGATATTACAGTCAGAAAGGATTTCAGGGAATATCTAGTCCAACCCCTTAATTTTGCAACTAAGGAAACAAAGAATAACCCCATTTGTCCTAAGTACGCAGAAATCCAAGAACCACTGTAATCTGGGATGGTATTAAAATGAGAGTGGGCTAGTCCTATGGGATTGCTCTTAACATTTCTGACAGAGTGTTCTACCAGTTGAATTCTCTCTCCTCATGCGACCCCATTAACCGTTCCAGTAAAAAAGCTTGCTCAAAAACATGTTTTGATTTGTGCATGAATTTTCCTGTTCAGTGAGTTTATACTTGGCACCACCAGCCTGGACTTTATAGCAGCAATGGAACTGCTGGTTGGTGTCACCACAGCTTCCCAGGCCTCTGCAAAGAACCACTACTTTTTATTAATTTTACTGATTTATTAATTCTACTTCTAACTGATGTCTCATGAAAGATTAGGACTTGAATAAACTTGGTATACATTTATGTGTTATTTTTGTCCTTGTGTGGCTGACTTTATGCTCAATGAGGCTGTTGATCGGCCGTTTGGTAGAAAAAAATTACCAAGGCTACAGGATAGGAAAAAGAACAGAGGGGTAAAGCACCTAGTGACTGGTCACAGAGGTGTTCAGTAAATTAGAGCTTGTGTTCTGATTTAATTTTTACAAAAGAAAAAAAAAATGACAAGAGTCTGCTGAGGTAGATAATCACACTGATTAAGGTGGTCTGAATTTCCTTGCCTGAATTATCTAGGTAGACACATACATGCCTTAAGATTTATATATGCAAGGAAGCTACCTTACATCTTCATTTTAAAACTTTGTTAAATTCTAATTAAGTATTTTTTTTAACTAGGATGACAGACATTAATAACTACTGAACTAGTGAATTGCAAAATGCCACTGACTCCTGGTCTGTAAATAGGACAAAGCCATCTGTGCAGTGGAGAGCATGGAAGTTCCTGCCTCACGCTCCCAGAGGCTGATTGTAACCCAGGTCACAGATGGAGGCAGCTCAGCTGCCCTGAGCACCAACTTCATCTGGCCTCAGGGCCCCAGAGCCCAGAGCAGGTGTGGGCCACATGCTTAGTATCACCAGGGGTGATGAAGAGCAGCCTTAAGGCCCATGCTGCAAACAAAAGCCAGTAAAGAGGACTTTTCTAAGCAGTTTCAGCCTGAGTCAGAAATGCAGGGCTCCAAGAGGAGGCAAAATCCAGCCTCCTTTACTTAAGCACCCCCCTACCTTACCTAGGTCCAATAGCACTTCAGAAGCCATCTAATTCCAAGCCTGAGTCCCAAGGTTTTCACCAATATGCTATTTAAAGTCTGCACAGGTGTCCACTGAGACCAGAACGGCATGGCTAGAGAACTGTCTGGATTGCCAGTCTTCCTCTACAACCCTCACCACAAAAACTGACCACCTAACATTTAAGAAGGTCTTCCTCTAAAAAAATACATTTACCATTCCTACCTTGCCTTTCTCCCATACTAGGTCTCTTATTTTTCTTCTCAATTTTCTTTTTCACTAGAGTGAATGTATTAGTCCCTTCCTGGCTATAAGAAAGTAATTCCTTCCTACAAATGTATTGTAACAAAAGAAGATGTACTGACAAGGACAGGGACTCCGTCTTACATTTTGCAAGCCAAAGAGAATCTTGTGAACTATGGTTTACCTTGGAGAACTCCTGTTTGGATGTGGGGAGAATGAAGCTAAGGGAGGACCCCTGCCCAGGTCTTCAGGTTTCCCTGGCTCACATGTTTCTGACAGTGGGAAGATTTGCATGGGGTGGGGGACAGAGACTAAATAAACGACTGGGGGGAGGAAGTCCTGAAGGGCTGAGACCTGTTCCTGTAGGGGCCTCAGGAGGCCATTGTGCAGGGCCTGATCCTGCACTACAGGCTGAAGCAGGCTGAACTGCTGGTAATTAAAGCTGGATCTATAGTTTCTGGGCATGCCTGGTGGGGGAGGGGCTGGGTTTCTGGCCTTGGATGAGCTGCAGGAAAGCCAGTGGCAGCTCCACTGAGCTCACAGCTCCACCACTCCCAGCAGGGCCTGTTGCTGGGCAGTTTTCAGTGGAGGAGTCTTTGCAAACCTGATCTTCAAGAATGGAGGATTGTCTTTTCAAAAGAAATCCATGGAGAACAGAAGTAATCTTTATGGGAAGTTAACTATAGGTTAGGCATTGTTCTAAGCACATTTAATTCTCAAATAGACACATTTTTCATTGATGATAATGGTACAAAGATTAGATAATTTACTTAAGGTCTGCAGTTAGCACAAAATACAAATTTAGTTCACTGAATCCTGAGCTTGTATTTTCAAGGCCCAGGCTGGTTTACAGAGGTTGCAAGCAGGCAGCCTATGAAGCTGGAGCTACCCTTCAAACGGCTGGGTCCCCATGTGACTTTAGAACACAGAAATGTCCAGTAAAATTCAGAATGTCTGAATTTCTTGAAAAAAAAAAGATAAGATCTGTCAACACTGGCCCAATTTTTGCAAGGAAACAATGAATGGATGCTCAGCAATTGCTGCCCCTTCAAGAGAAAGAATCTCTAGCTTCCTAGGAGATTTGTTATTTTTTAATTTTCTTTTTCAGTTTATACTGCTCCCTTTTGCCCAAGTCATGGACCATTTCTATCACTTATGGAACGTTCCTGGGCCTTGTTGGCATTTTGAGATTGTGGCACTGCTTCTTTTTTTTTTTTAAGATTTTATTTATTTGACAGACAGAGATCACAAGTAGGCAGAGAGACAGGCAGAGAGAGAGGTTGAAGCAGGCTCCCTGCTGAGCAGAGAGCCCATGCGGGGCTTGATCCCAGGAGCCTGAGATCACGACCTGAGCCAAAGGCAGAGGCTTTAACCCACTGAGCCACCCAGGCGCCCGTGGCACTGCTTCTTTAATGCAAAACAGAGTAAGACAAAGATGAAGAGTAAGAACTGGAATAAACGAACGAGTTGGTGAGACCCAACTACACGAGCAGCAAGTGTCCTCACACTCAGTTACACACTCAAAGAGCAAAAGCTCCTCGCTGAAGCCAGTTTATCCTGGGTCTCATTTCCAAACTCTCAGATAAGCAGAGAAAAGCTGGCTCAGGGTAGGAGGAGGGAAGCACGGAAATTTTAAGAAGCATTGTAGTCTAAGACAAACAACTTTCCTTGTCTGCTTTTAACAGATTGTTTTTCATCAAGCTTTCCTATAGCTCTGCTTTATCATCCCTGCCTGAGCTTCCAGCTGGACAGAATCCGAAAGCTAAAAGCCTGCAACCTGCAGAGAAGGAGGGCATTTGGCTGCCACTACGGCTGTATGGCCACGCCAGCCTGCTTGCTTCTGGGTAATCAGGTGGGGAATTTCATCTGAGTCTAGAGTTTCCTGCTGTATCAGTCTCTCCAGGCTCCTGCTGAGTTCAGATTCACGTATCCACACTGGCAATCCTGCCTTGAAAAGGCTGAGGTCACTTTGGGCAGGAGGGTACAATTCATTTATTGGTTTTCTTTAACCAGAGCATCAGCCACTCTGATCAAGGCAAGAACCATCAATGTTCATGTCATGGTCCTGTTTTTTAAGTCCTTGAGGGTAAGCAAAGAATGACCTCACATCAAACACTTGGAAACAAAGCACTGTGACCCCTATAGTGAGGCCACGAGACTCCTAAGGGCTTTGTCCTAGAATGTGTCTTCTATGCTAAGAGTGACAGTTAAACTTGAATTACTGACAACAGGGGTGATTAGGCTTTTCTAATAAACTAGGGTGGCTGGCATTTCCACACTTTCAGGAGATTCTGGCCCTATGTGTATGTGCTCTTGTCTGTTTCTTCCAGACTAGCTCTTATAGGATTCTTGACTAAAATATCTCTTGCCTAAATTGAAACCTCACAGGTTCCTTGACTCCAGTTCTGAGTGGAGGCAATGTAGCAAGTCCATGAAAGCAGGGTGTAGACTTACCAGTGTCCCTGCCCTGCCACCTGCTAGCTGCTCAGGCCTACTAGTTGCCTAACCTCTCTGAGCTACAGTCTCCTCATTCAAGAAATGCATGATGACCCTACCTCCCAGGGTTGGAATGAAAATTCTGTGAAAAAAAATACAGCTTATGGGGGATGCCTGGGTGGCTTAGTTAAACCCCAGCCTTTGGCTTGAGTCATGATCCCAGGGTTCTACAGTCGAGCCCCAAGTCTGGCTCCCTGCTCAGCAGGGACTCTACTTCTCCCTCTGCCTCTCCTCCCCTTGTTCTCTCTCTCAAGTAAATAAAATCTTTTAAAAAAAGTTAAAAAAAGAAAAAATACAGCTTATGATACATGGCATGTAGGAAGTGTCTAATAAAGGGTCTTGCTCTTTCTGTCTCCTGCCCTCCTCTCATTTCTTCTCTTCCCATCCCCCTCTCTCATGATCAGTATGACTTCTTCTGACAAGAGCATTCTTTCCATCCTTCACCCCACCCTTGCCTGTCTCCCAATTCCTCCCCCTCAGATCACCGCCTTCCCTGGCCTTCCAGACTAGATCAGGTATCCAGGCTGAACTCTTTGAAACACCTTTTATTTCTTCTTTGTAGCACCTCCTGCTGTTTGTGAGATAATGGCACTAAATGTCTCTCCCACTACATTAAGGACTAACAACAAGATTCAACTGTTTTGCCAGGTTTGTACCAAATATCTGGTACTTAATAGACTCAATAAATACTCTTTGAATGATTAATAAATGATACAACTCAGCTTGAACTTTCTTTCAATTATATAATAAATGTATACTTAACAGTTATGTGTTCAGAGATCATTACAAATTAAACCAAAATAGATCAAAGATCTAAATGTAAGAGTTAAAACTGTAAAACTCCTAGGAGAAAACACAAGGGTAAATCTTCATGACCATGAATTTGACAATGGAATCTTATGAAACGACATCAAAAACACACTCAACAGAAGAAAAAATAGATTAATTGGACGTCATCAAAACTAAAAACTTGGGCACCTGGGTGGCTCAGTGGTTTAAAGCCTCTACCTTCGGCTCAGGTCATGGTCCCAGGGTCCTGGGATCGAGCCCTGCATCGGGCTCTCTCCTTAGCAGGGAGCCTGCTCCCTCCTCTCTCTCTGCCTGCCTCTCTGCCTGCTTGTGCTGTCAAATAGGTAGATAAAATCTTAAAAAAAAAAAAAAACTAAACTAAAAACTTTTGTGCTTCTAAGTACTCTATCAAGAAAATGAAAAAAGACAACCCACAGACTGGGAGAAAATACTCACAAAACATGTATCTAATAATGGACTTGTATACAGAATACACAAAGTCCTCTTACGACTCACTGATAAAAAGATAAAAACCCAATTAGAAAACGGACAAAGGATTTGAACAAATATTTCTCCAAAGAAGGTAGACAAATGGCCCTGAATTGGGGTGCCTCAGTGGCTCAGTGGGTTAAAGCTGCTGCCTTCGGCTCAGGTCATGATCTCAGGGTCCTGGGATCGAGCCCCACATTGGGCTCTCTGCTCAGCGGGGAGCCTGCTTCCTCCTCTCTCTGCTTGCCTCTCTGCCCACTTCTGATCTCTCTCTCTGTCAAATAAATAAATAAATAAATAAATCTTTTTAAAAACCCCCAAAAACAAAAAAAAAATGGCCTTGAAGCACAGAAAAAGAAACTCAATATCCTTAGCCATGGGGAAACTTATTATTTTTTAAATTTAAAATCAATTAATTAACATATAGTATAGTATCATTTTCAGAGATAGAGATTAGTGATTCATCAGTTGCGTATAACACCCTGTGCTCATTACATCATGTGCCCTCCTTAATGCCCATCACCCAGTTACCCCATCCCCCCACCCACCTCCCCTCCAGCAACCCCTGGTTTGTTTCCTATAGCTGGGAGTCATGGTTTGCCTCCCTCTGATTTTGTCTTAATTTATTTTTCCATCCCTTCCCTATGTTCATCTGTTTTGTTTCTTAAATACCATGTATGAGTGAGATCATATGATATTTTTCTTCCTCTGACTTATTTTGTTTAGCATAATACTCCCTAGTTCCATCCACATTATTGCAAATGGCAAGATTTCATTCTTTTTGATGGTTGAGTAATATTCCATTTCTCTCTCTCTCTCTCTCTCTCTCACACACACACACACACACACACACCACATCTTATCATTGGGGAAATTTAAATCAAAATCACAACAAGATACTACTTAACATCCACCAGGATGGCTAGAATCAAAAAATAACAATTGTTGGCAAGGATATGGAGAAGTCATATGCAGAAAATAGGAGTGTACAATGATGCAGCCACTTTGAAAAAATAGTCTGATGGCTCCTCAAAAGGTTAAATATAGAGTTACCATTTAACCAGCAATTACACTCCTAGATGTACACTGAAGAGAAATGAATGTATGTATCTACACAAGACTTGCTTGCAAACATTTATAACAGCATTATCCATAACAGAAAATAATCCAAATGCCTATCACTTAATGAATGAATAAAAAATGATATAGTCATGCAATGGAATATTATTTAGCTATAAAAGGGAATGAAATACTGATACATGCTACAACATGGATGAACCTTGAAAATATTATAATTGAATTATGTCAATTAAAATTGAAAGAAATCAAACACCAAGGACCACGTATTTTATGGTTCTAATTATATGAAATGTTCAGCATAGGCAAATCTACAGAGACAGAAAGTAGATGAGTGGTTGCCTGGGGGTTAAAAGCTAAAGAGTACAGGGTTTCTTTTCTTTCTTTCTTTTTTTTTTTTTTAAGATTTTATGAATTTTGTGGAGAGAGAGAGAAAGAGAGAGAGCGCAAGCCCATGCACAAGCAGGGAGCCTGATGCAAGGCTTGAACCCAGGACCCTGGGATCATGACCTGAGCTGAAGGCAGATGCTTAACCGACTGAGCCACCCAGGCGCCCAAGTACAGTGTTTCTGAAATTAATTATGGTGATGGTTTCACAACTCTGTGGATATACTAAAAATGAAATATACACTAAAAATTGAATTGTATACAGTAAATGGGTGAATGTATGTCATATGCATTACATTCCAAAGATATTTTAAAAATAGAAAGATAATTATAGGTCCATGAATTGTTAGATATTAAGAGAAGCGTGTGACTCTTTCCCACAAGGAGTTAACACACTAATGAAGACAAGTGTGTATGAAACAATAAGCAATACCGAGTGGGCTAAAATGAAATGCTACCTTGACGACAAGTATTGCAGTCCTGACAAGGCACACAGTCTGGGGAGGTGGGAAATCGGTCTTGGGACATATTTTAAACTCTAAAGGCAGAAACTATGTTCTGTGACGTTCGGTGGTGACACTAGTTATTTTCCAGTACTGTTGTCTGATTTTTCTCGTGGTTTAGTCACTTCTGCACAGTGAGATTGGCTGTTTCATCTTTGTTTTCCCCTTTACTGCAAGCAGGAGCCTGACACCCAGCTTGGGGTGATGGGGTTGTGACTGGGGATGGAGCCAGAGTCAGGATTTAGAGCTTCCTGTCTGAGCTGACCTGTCTCTTTTAATCATGCCTGTGTCACCAAGGGCTTCCTTTTTGCAAAAGGCTTTCCCATGTTTTCATTTGTTAGCCTACCCCACAGCCCAGGAAGGCAGAAGAGCGTGCTAACGTTACTCTCTCCAGAACCAGGTGGAGAATAGGAAGAGCAGGGAGACTGGTCTTACTTCAAGGTCACGCAGGGGGCAAGCACCTGGCTGATCAGGGATTAGCATAGATGTTACTGTCCTGCTAAGCCCACAGGGTCACACTGTTTATTTCTGCAATAGATTTATAGCCATTTAAGGGGAAAAAATCAGTCTGAATGAATCTTTATTTTAGGACTAAAATAAGTGTGTGTGTGTGTGTGTGTTTGAGGGAGGGGAGCAGGTCAAATCTTTAAGAGGAAAAACATGCAAATAATAAAGTTACCAAAAAAATTGTTTTTGATCCCCTATATCCCTGAGCCCCCTCTAACAACTTCATCCCAAAATGGTGAAGATTACCTTAAGCCAGCCTCAATGCTCCTTTGGTGAGTCTGTTCTATTTAATATATTGTTTAACGCATTTGTTCATTTAGGCCATGACTCATTGCTTTTCTGGATTCTATTTTTAGCTGTTGCTTCTCAGTTGGATTTTTCCACATATCAGATGTTCAGCTATGTGTCTGAAGGGACAGTCTGCCCTGGGGATGAAAAACTGACCATATAGTTTTATTATTTGTAAATTGTAAAAGGTGGTAAAAAGGTCTTTCATCTCCCCTGAAACTTGTTAACATTGAGTTGTCATCCTGCAGAGAATATATGATGAGATGCAAATTGTTTTAGGTCTATATGAGATATAATTCTGAGACACCTGGAAGATGATGGTGGCCACCTGTATGTTACTGCCTGATACTTGAACCTCTGACTCTTGACTCCCTCCTTAGAAAGGCATCTGGTAGTGACATGAATAGGAACAGATCACTCCAATGTGCTGATATAGCAGAATTATAGGCTTGTGAAAAGCTAAGTAGACTTTAGGGAGAAGCGGTGGCTTTGAATAAAGATGGAGGGTGGTCAGGATAATGGTTCAAGAGAAGGGCAATCGGGCCTGAGAAGGCAGAGAAGGAACTTTAAAAGGGAATCTCAGGACAGACAGATTATGATGGATATCAACCAAGATGGTAGACCACATAGTTGCCCAGAAATAACCACTTGTTACCCTTCATTTTTTCCCTGAGTTTATAACTGATATATGCATACATTTATAGGTAAACTGCATTGAAAACGTCTGTAATGATATATACCAAACGGAAAACAAATTCTGGATAAATTGGAGGTTGGGGGAAGTGGCACAGTTGCCTTCTACTCTACCTCTATTATTTTTTTCCAATAACAAAAATGTATTCATATATACCTTATGCAATTAAAGAAAAAGACAAAGGGGAGAGTGTGTAAGTGTGTAAGACTACGTGTGCTCATTGTTAAAAATAAAGTTAGAAACATGTAACTAGGAGAAAACAAAAACTATCTGTAATCCTGCCCCTCAGCGATAACCACACTAGAGGAACATTTCTCACCGAAACCCACAACGATGGATTTGGAGTCCAGGCATAGTAAGTATCCACTGGTAGAGAAAAGGGGTGTCACACCAATAGGGCAAGTAGGGAGAAGCAAGACACAAGCAGCTCGTCAAGTAGCGGGGCTGGGGCCAGAGGTGAGAGATGAGGGGAAAGAGGGACTTGGGGGTACAGATAATATAGTCAGACATTTGTTCTCAGTCCTTTTTTTTTTTTTTAAATTCTGTGCCCATAAAAAATGTCATCAGCAAGAAATCAGGAGTTATAGTTGGATCTTGCCCAAATTGGAGGCTGGGATTATACAGAGTTAACACGACCATGCAGAGAGCTTACCTAGGCCTGTGGTGGAAATGGGGTTGGGGGGAACTTCTAAAGAGAGGGGCCAGTAGGCTTACAGGCCAGTCTTAGATAGGAAAGAGAGGCCTAGGACTGAAAGAAGAATGACTCTGAAAGAGTCTAGAAGAGGGGCACTTGGGTGGCTTAGTTGGTTCAGCATCTAACTCTTGATTTCAACTTGGGTCATGCTCTCAGGGCTGTGAGATCGAGCTCCAAGACAGGCTCCATGCTGAGCCTGCTTAAGAGGCTCTTTCCCTCTCCCTCACCCCCCACCCCCTGCTTATGCTCTCTCGCGCTCTCTCTCTCTCTCTCTCTCTTAAAAAAAAAACAAAACAACCTAGGAGAGTTAAGAAGCAATGGGGATGTTAGTGGCATTGGGAGGGCCCTCTGTTGTATGGAGTTTTCACACACTGCAGGAGGCAGTTTTTTTTTTTGTAGAGTTTTGTAGAGTTTTTCTTTTGTAGAGACCTTCTGTCACTGAAGAAGATGACCCAAATACCTCTACCCATCCACACATCTCTATGGCCTCAGTATACAGCCTTGTTTGGAAGGCATTCCATCTGATGCCCAGCTAAAGGAGCCTCAGGAGGCTATAACCTCCCAATTCTCTCCTGCTGCAGGGAAGTTGAACTGTGGCTTCCAGATGATTCTGGGCCACAGAGAATGGGGTGGACTGGAGGGGTTCTATGTAAGAAGAGAAACAGGGGAAAGGCATGAAACCCAGAAACGTAGTTGGTAGGAGAGAAACATCCCCCACTTCAACCTCTGATGGAGAAAGCTAAAGATCTCCTACCAGGAACCAAAGGGGAGACCATGAGAAGGGTTCTGTTTTATACCACCAGTTATGAAACAAGGCATCCAACTCAGTGTTTGGCCTACGACTTTAGCTTTGGATGTTGTGCATTTTTTAAGGACGCTGTAGAAAGGCAGTTGTTGGATCTGCTGTGAACACTGAAAGAAATGTGCTCTTAATCTATCACAGCAGTGAACGGCTCTTGAGAAAGAGACTGTCACATCAATAAGACGTGAAACTCCTCTATCTTGCCGTCTCTCCGTATTTAACTACTCGGAAGAAAAGAAAACTTTCATATTTAGATAGGATATAGATAGTAATCATGCAAAAAACATTGGTTCTATTTTTAGATTCATGTTTGTAGGCTTTTCCATAACTGGACAACAACGCTGTATTTGCAATGTAGAATCAAAATTAGTTCCTCATTTTAAGTAGGAAAATGCACTGCATTTCTAGTTTTGCTCACATCCATTTCCACAAGTAAACCAATTGCTTGAAAATATATAGGTATGCTCTTCCCCCCCTCACCCCAGTGCTGCCCTACATAAAACTGCTCAAAGAATAAACACCCAGCTTAAAACATTTTTCTCCCAACTTGTGAGACATAAAACAGTAAAGCCTAACATGGCAGAGGGCAAATGCAGGGCCTTCAAAGAACTAACAGATATTCTGGCCCTTGGCAGCTTCCAAGTCTAACTGGAAGGGAGACCTCAAGCTCTTCTACCCTTTTGTAGAGAAACTGCGGCAGATCAGCAAGAGTGTCTGACGAGGGCTTATTTTCTCCATTCTTTGGGACCCCATCAGCTCTAGATGAAGCCTTACATCAGCAGCCCAGAGAGACCCTATGACAGCAACAGGGACCATTTTATGAATGGTCATCTCATGCCAACTTTACACACATTGTCTCATTTAATCATCACAACAGCTCAGAGAGGGGGATCCCATCCATTTTACAGATGAGAAAAGTGAGACACCGTTAGGGAAATGGCGAACAGCAACCCATGGAAGTCCTTAGAATGCCCACCTTCCAGCAGTTTCTGGCTATGGGAAAACAAAGACAAGAGAACTCCCCCTGGGCTACCAGGGCAAGAGGAAGGGATAAATGCAGGACCGGCATCAGGGTCTGATGCCATGGGCCTCCAGGGTGACTCCCCTATGTGGCATCAAGCACGGACTTTTTCAATATTCTCCCGCAGGCAGGCTTGCCCCGCAGTTCTTCCTGTCGCTGCAGCTGACCATCACGCAAGCTTACTTGGGTGAACAGAAACGGCTAGTCCCCTAAGCCTGTCCCTTCTTTCCTTTGCTTCCCGCATCTTCTCCCCGTTGGGAGCAGCTGGGGTCAGTGAGCTGGGACCCACGCAGATCAATACCGTGTGCAGACAGAGACACGGATAACAGGGGACAAGTGCCCACTGTGGATACATCCAGGAGGTCAATCATGGTCTATAGGTTAAGTAGATTTTTTGGTCTACTGTCAGGAGGTCCATCTTACTGGAACATGGGATATTTTCCTGCCTTGCTCACTCAATGGAGCTTCAGAGAAGGGAAACAACGTGTTATTTGAACATTAGTAATGATGCTTTGTAAGCAGTGTTTGCATAAAAAATAAAAATTCCATCTATCAATATATACATACAACATAAATATAACATGTATACATTTGAAGTTTTGGACAATATGTTTTCTGATAACACTGCATGTGAAACAGTTTTCAAAAATTCGATGTAGTTTTCATTGTGCTGTAAGGTACCCAGATGCCAAATTCTTCGGCAAAATGAAAAATACAGGGGTAACGTAATATTTGCCTGCATATTTGCAACATCAGTTTTTGTCTTTTGCTTTTTTGTCATCTTTTTCTTAAATGAAGGCACAGCACTGTTGCAACTCATAATAACTTAGGCAAACTTAAATTCCCCTTCCTGGTGTTGCTCCCCCTTCCCCACACAGAAGGGCCCTTCCACGGTGGTGAGCAGAGGTAAAGGTCTAAACCGCATATGCCATCTTTCCTCCAGACAGTGCCTCTTTGTCTCAACTGTGCTGGAAGGCATGGTTCTCTGCTCAAGCTAAAACATTTTTGTGGTTCTTTAAAAGCCACGAAAAAAACAAGGAGACATGCTCAGTAGGAAGGAGAGAAGGAGGAAGGAGAATGAATACATTTTTTTTCCTGCCAGAAAATTTCTAGCAATGCCTCTCCTCAAAATTAGATGCATTTCACCAAATTGGGCTCAGGCCATTCATACAAAAATAATAGCTCTATGATAGACCATGGATTCTGTCTCCCCCGAAAGACACTACATTTTCCAGAACACTCCTGCACAAATGCAAATGCACAGAGGGTCCTTTTGTCAGAAGGCTAGCCACTCAGATAACACTGCCCTGCTAATCAGGGCTTCTCACCTACGTTCCTAACAGAGAGGGAGGAATCCTACTGCCATAGTCATCCCCAGGCCCTGAAACTCAATGCTGTAAAGAAGCAAAAAGCCAACAAATAATGACGATCCCTAACTATTTGGAAAGATGGAACTATGTAGCTACCCAAGGACTACAGACCTTTAATCCAAACACCCCCATAAGCTAGAAGGCTGGAGTCAGGGAGACTGTACAAGACACTGGCCCTCAAAAGGAGCCCACAGATCTGAACGCCGAGCCGTTCAACAAGAAGTACGGTGTGAAGCCCAAATGCTGAACTAGCCTGAGCAATGCTGGGGGAGGTGGGCAGAACTCACGGCGCTGAGACAGATTTCTTGAGGCCACTGTTACCTTTCTGGGGCATGGCTGACCAGAGAAGGACCAGGATCTCTTCACCTTGTTATACTGGCCTTTTCCTGGATGAACATAAAACAGCTTATTAAATAAACTGCAAGACTCTTTAGACACATTTAAAGGGCGTCAGTCCTATCAGCTCTAGGAGACGTGGAGTGCTCGAGACACAAAGCAGTGATGGAAAAGCTGGTGAAATCAAAATTCCTGCCAGGTTGTCTTAGCAGGCATTGAAAAGTCCACACAGAGCATCTCCCTCTCTGGTCCAGTGCCTGTTGGCATATGGACAAGGACCAAAGATCCCACCCCCCACCCTGTCACTGAGTGCAGGCTTCACTTTTCTCATGAGAAGAAATTCGCAGCCCATGAAACTGACGTCAACAATTTTCTGCCCTGAAGGGCATTTTAAGAAATTATTTACCTGAAATCCATCCTTATTCTCACTATACATGAGTTTAGGAACTCGATTCCCTTCCTGGGAGTGTTCGGGCCTTTGCTTATCTGAGGCGGGGATTCTCTTTGTTGTCTTCCATGACAACAGGGAAAGGAGCTGGAAGACAACAAAGAGAATCCCCCCCTCAGACAAGCAAAGGCCTGCATGCTCCCAGGAAGGGAATCGAGGCATCAAATCACATAAAAAGGGGATGTGTTGCTTGTTTTCCTATCACTATGTTTATGTGTTTTCCTATAACTGTTCTTGTTTAAAAATCAGGATGATTTGTATTATTTTCATTGAATGTAATAGATTCTTTTTTTAAAAAATGTATTTATTTATTTGACAGAGATCACAAGTAGGCAGAGAGGCAGGCAGAGAGAGAGGAGGAAGCAGGCTCCCTGCTGAGCAAGGAGCCCGATGCGATGCGGGGCTCGATCCCAGGACCCTGAGATCATGACCTGAGCCGAAAAGGCAGCAGCTTAATCCACTGAGCCACCCAGGTGCCTAGGCGCCCCTCATTGAATGTAATAGATTCTTTAGCCCATCTTTACCTTTATGTGACCTTGGATTTTATGGTATGATGACTGTGTCCATTACAGTCGAGTTGGATACAAATCAACTCGGGAATAACCTGGATGACAGCAGGGCCGTGAAAGGCAGATAAACAAGGCAGGCTGCTGTTAGGAGGTGGGGGTGGGGAGCTCCCCAGGGTGTTAAGGCCTGGGGTGGGGACAACCTTGCTGAGAGCTGGTGGGCTGGGATGAGAGCTGTGCCATCATCCTCTTGCTGATGTTTCCATCTGGGTTCCAGGCCCTCGCCTCTAAATACAAAATGTGATCCCGTCCCTGATCCAATCATACTTTGCTTCCTACCCGATTTCCCTGTATTAATAACTGTTTCCACTTCCTGAAAATTGGCTCTTTGCCATGCAATGTGTCTGTGTCTGAGAGGAGTTGACTACATCATTGAACAAGATATTTTTATCCCCTTTTACAAATGTGGCACCTGGGATGCCTGGGTGGCTTAGTTGGTTAAGCATTTGTCTTCAGCTCAGGCCGTGATCCCAGAGTTCTGGGATCAAGTCCTGCACGGGGCTCCTTGCTCAGTGAGAGCCCGCCTCTCCTTCTGCCTCTCCCCCTGCTCATGCTCGTGTGAACTTCCACGTGCTCTCTCTCTCTCTCTCTCTCTCTGACAAGTAAATAAATAAATAAAATCTTAAAAAAAATACAAATGAGCTGTCTGAGGAATAGAAATTGAATGCTTTGCTCAAGAAGTGGCGGGGACACGAATGGACGCCTGATGCTCATGTGAAGCAGAATATTGGGGCCTTTCTTTCTTTCTTTCTTTCTTTCTTTCTTTTTCTCTCTTTCTTATCTAACATTCTGTTTCTTCCCCAAGGCATTGCCTTCATCCTCAGCCCTCTCAACTGCAAATTTTCAAAGCTGGTGTTTAAATTCTCACTGAAAGAAATGACAAGGAAGGAATTGCCCCGAGCTTCAGTTTCTACATGTATGTCAACATCTGGGGGTCAGGCGTCTGCTGGCAGCTGAGGCTGGATGTTGGGAAGAGGGCACAGGGACTTTTAGATATTGCCCATGTTTGAGCTGCTCAGCGATGCTGAAATGCATTGAAATGAGGGGCATTTAGAAGAGCCTGAGTCTGGGGCAGGGGTGGGAGGGTCTTCAGAGAAGAGCAACCTCTGAGTTTTCAGACACCGGCCAAAGAATCCATTTCCTCCCACAAGCATGACTTCTAAGGGCACATTTTTAGCTGTGGCTTCTGAGGGCCTATTTTTATCACTGTCCAGTTATTGATGAACTGAAATGTCTTTTATTTTCCATTGACGAGGTCATCATCTGCTATTTTAGGGAGATAAGATGTCGTGAGAACAAAACTTCACTGATGCACCCACAAAAACAGAAAAGGAACAATTATAAAGCTCTTTGATTTATCCCCAATGAGACTCTTAACTAATAGACAGTTGCAAGTCTTCTTTTGGTTTTTTCTTTTTCTTTCTTTTCTTTTTTTGGTAGGACTTCTCAATAACAAAGATCTCAGATTTGAAAAACGGAAGTTCATCATGTGCACCTGCTGTGTGGACATTTACATTTTGCCATTTTGTTGTTCAGCATCAGGGTTATGTGAGCTGCCATAATTATGTGTCCTCCTGCCCTGTCTCCTCCAGAGGGCAAGGACTTCTGCCCAGAGGGACTGACAGCCATATTCACAAGTTCAGGCCGTTACTGCTCTGCTCCTGCTAGACAGAGTCGCCCAGTAACTTCCCGAGTCCTATTCTGGCCCCTGCCATCTCTGGGGGCAATGAGCGCTGCCAATCTTCACAGCAATTCAGAAAGATGGTTTGGGATCTGGCTGGACTTCTCTTGCTGGTTGTTTCTAGTAGCTGCCTGCGAAGCTGTCAGTGACCATCTTCCCCTCTCCAGGAGAAACTGAATGAAGGACCCAGAAAACAGAGGTTCATTTTTCAAGGATCAAGATCCTGTGCTTATTACAATGTGTGTAACCCTTCATGTTAATATCGCTACCAGAAACAAAGGTCTTAAAGCCAATACTGGTAAGAGGAACTCAAGATGGAATGTTGCCCAATGGTCCGTTTTTCTAAGGAAAGGCACAGAGAGCATGACTTTTAGGCCCACAAGCCAGATTTGAATTCTAGCATTAAAAAATGTAGGTTTCTGTAGGTAGTGATTAATTATACTTTAATTTTCAACTTAAGTTTTGAATAGGTAAGAAAGTCACATGGGTCAAAGCTTTAAAAGATAGAGAGTGAAAAGTCTCCCACCCACCCGGTATCATAGCTACTCAGTTTTCTTCTTGTTCATCCTTCCAGAGATAATTTATACATATAAATACACACCTATTCACACATTTCCCCCCAAATAGTAGCCTATTATGCTCAGCATCCTGCTTTTCTTCATTTTACAAATAGATATTAGAGCTCTTTTGGTATCAGTACATAAATAACCTTCTCCTTTTCATGGCCACATAGTATTCCACTCAGTGACCATAATTTTTTTTTTTTTAATATTGTCCTCTAATGCGTTGGCCAATAATTTCCCACTATAAGCTGGACGCATCACTGTGAACAGATGACAATCTATTTGCAGGTATTTTAAAAAGAAGTAAGTTCTCATCATACAGTAGTTTGAATAGTACCCATGAAACAGGTCCCCTAAAAGTTTTTAATAGTGCCAGCTGGGGACTGCACACAATGTGGCCCACAAAATCCTACACACCAGGCCATGAGGCACTGGGTGGTTTCTAAGAAAGAGTCACCCACTTTAAAAAAAGGAACGCAAAACCATTAGTAAAGAGTATTTCATAATGACTTAGAATGTAACCATGTGTGCATCAGTGAGGGTTACCCAATACTTGCCTTTACAGCGTTAGAGTTAATACATTAAAATAGAAAACACACTTGACGTCTGCTCTGTTCTGCCATTGCCCCGAACTGGGATAACTCCCTTTGTCTTATGGTGTGCATTTCAAATGCAGTAGAAAGCATTAATTGCCATCTAATCCAAAGATTTAAAGATTCAAACTGGAGCTATAGTGATTAACTTTAAACAACATTTGGATTCTATTTCATTGGAGTCTTCAAATCTATGTTCCCCATTTCTGGAGCTACATTATTTATATGGCTGACATGATAACATCTATTTTTTATAGTTCTTGGGCCAATGCTCTACCAGCCAGCCATGTTGTGAGAACAAAGGTTCTTGGAACATGTACTCAGGCAAAAAAAAAAAAAAAGACATGTGACTGAGGGACATGGCAGCAGGTGGCACAACTTATCCTCCCGAAATCCCATTTGGGGACTTTGACTTGAAATAAATGACCAGAATGAACTGCTGGGCTGTGTTCACTGTGAGAACATGGTGAGTGATGCTCCTCACAGGCCCCGCTTTTGGGAAGGATCCTATGAAGTAGCTGAATTGTGCACAAGCCGCTTGGAGATGCCAGCCCAGAGGCTGAGCTGCCTGTTTGAGGGATTCCTTCATGGATGAAAGTAGTTATGGATGGCACCTAACTTTCTCTCACTGTAGGGCCCAGTGCCAAGCACACACGAGGTGTGCAATGTGTGCTCACTGAAATGAGCTATTCCCAGCAGCCTCACTGTGGACATGAAAGAATAGCGAACTTCATGGTTGTTTATCATGTGTTGTCAAGTGGGGGAAAGAAACAAAGGAACCAAGGCACAAAATGCGGAATTTACTAGAAGCTAACGGAGCTTAAACTTCAGGACCTCTCACTTGCACAGCCCCTTCATAGGCCCTGCATATAGGTGTGTTTCCATCATTTTGAAATATTCTTTTAAAGAAGACCTCCAAATTTTATAAGCTTCAGATCCACAAAATCTGTACTCACTTTGGGTGTAAAGTAGCATATAAACATGATTCTACTTTTTTTTTTTTTTATAGTAATGACTTTGTCTCTGTGCAGTGCCTCTGTGGGTTCATTTCTTTTTTAATTTTTTAAAAATTTTTATAAACATATAATGTATTTTTATCCCCAGGGGTACATGTCTGTGAATTGCCAGGTTTACACACTTCACAGCACTAACCATAGCACATACCCTCCCCATTGTCCATTACCCCACCCCCCTTTCCCGACCCCCTCCCCCCAGCAACCCTCAGTTTGTTTTGTGAGATTAAGAGTCACTTATGGTTTGTCTCCCTCCCAATCCCATCTTGTTTCTTTTCTT
>PISX010013984.1:0-54641 GCA_004024625.1 Mellivora capensis | reverse complement strand
TAATTCTTAATGCTTTAAGTAAAAATATGGTTTAAAATAATAGTAGTAAGATTATTTTCTTAATATTAGATATTTTGAGAAACTATCTTGCTAATTTTATTTATTTGAAAGTCAGAGTCTTTGCCTTTTTTTTCCTGTTAAATTTGAATAAACTAAATTGGATACTTGTTATTAAAGTCACAATATCTAAGGGTTTCAAGGTATCCAGAAAGGAAAAAGTAGAAATTTTACTTATATTTATTTTTAATCTACAAATAAGAAAATTAAACTTTGTTGTATTATTAAGTCTGACATTTCATTTCTTTGGTTAGTCAGTGTGGTAAATTAATTGATTACATAAGTGGCTCTAATTTTCCACTCCTACCTGTAAGCATGCCCATTTTAACATAACTTGCAGTTCCTCCCTTTAAGGGTAGAGTCTGTTTTCTCCACACCGAATTAGGGATGACCTTATACCTTGTTTTAGCAAATAGAATGGTGGTAGAAGCAAAAGCATTGTTGTTCTGAATCGCAGAAGGGCTTGCCTCCCTTACTGTCTTTCCTGGACTCCTGTGACTGCTGTGTGAACAAACAGACTGCTTAATCTCTTAATTACCTTCTTCCATCTCCATTTGCCCTTCTTACGTCCACTCCCACTACCTATCTTCCTTCGACACACCTAATATTTAAGTTTGCTTTTTCCATTTTCTCTAGTTTTCCCTGGTTTTTCTCTCCTTCAAATTGAAAATTTGCCTTGGTGGATTTTTAAAAAAATGCTTATTTTAGAGAGAGAGTGCCCATAATGGGGCAGGAAGGGGCAAAAGGAGAGAGAGAATCCCAAGCAGACTCCCTGCTGTGTAAGGAGCCAGCGGTCAGGCTCCATCTAAGGACCCTGAGATCATGACCTGAGCTGAAATCAAGAGTCAGAAGCTTAACTGACTGAGCCATACAGGAGGCACCCTGGTGGATTTTTTCCTAAACTGAAAACAAATTGAGGAAAGGAAAGAAGACTCTCTATATGACATGAAAACATTCACATACAAAATGAGTATTTGCTTGCACTTCTAGATACTTTTGAGAATTAGAAGAGTGGTTTTGCATTCATCCTTTGACATATGTGCTTGTTTTATTTTGTTTGGAAGTGACTATTCAGAATGTTGGGAGTAATTTGCATTCAATCTAAGTATGTTTGCATTGTATGGACACAGCTAGGATTAACATTCTGTGATGAACATTTTGCCCTTGGCATTATTTGATATTGGAACTACCCTGCAGATGCTAATGACAGATGCCCCCTTGACATATTTCATTAATATCAAATTACAAACTGGATTGCTAAATTGCCCATGTTCTTTCTCTGTATTATCATAACATGAAACATATTTCATTTCTTATAAATTAAATATTCACAGGTCACTCAACTCTAGCTGAGGAGGCAAAGAAGCCAAAGAAATTCATTCCATTTTTACTGTATTTAGAAAAAAAGAACATTCCTTATAATACCTATTTATTATGTCCTCATCAAATAGAATAAAGTTTTAAAACTCTTTGTTAGTTGCAGTATTTTTTACATCTATGTATAATCCTTAGAAATCTTCCCATTCATATGTATAAGAATATTATACATACTCTTCTCAGTTATTTTATGCAAAATCAGGCATTGTGCACAGTTGACATATTCTTTTCAGACTGTCAATAGGTAAATTTCATTCACCACCATGCATAGTTTTTTCCATGATATTTTTTTTCAATCTCTTTGTCCATCTGAAAAAGCAGCAATTTATATTTCCTCAAGAGTTGATTTTAGGGCTACAGTGGTTTCTTTGTTTTCTACTGAAACTTAAAAAAATTTCTGTATGAGATTTCTGTAGAAAATATTGGAAAATAAAAAGCAATCTTTATATATAGTCCAAATTTCTTTGACTTTCTCATATTCTTGAATAAGCTTTCACTTCAAATCTGCACCATATGCTTATTTCCATCAAGTTGTGAAGGTGGGGAGCAGGTGCTGTGAGAAGCTTGAATAAGGTCACATACTGGGTAATTCCAAACAGCTTCAACTAGTTTCTAAGTCATTTACAGAGAAACAGGTAATCATTACTTTGAAGAAAGTCATATTCTCTGGTAGGAAAAAAGGTGGGGGGAGGTTTGGGCAGAAGTCTTTGATTTTTTTTCTTAAAGAGACGTTTAGTGTTATTTTCAGTGTGTCTCATGGTACTGAGTAAAACTCAACCCTTTCAGAAACTCCGTTTTATATATGACTATAGTTAAGTCACGTGAGTATAATATGAGTATAATAAATGAGTTGGTAAAGCTTGAAATATTTTATAGAATGTCAGGTAGCAGTATTGGCCACCTTATTGACACCAGAGAATGTGTGTGGGTGTTGACATTTATTGATACTCTTTAAGGATTGTTTTACCTCCTCTTATTTGATTTCTTAGGACTTTATGTTTTCTGGGCCAACATCTTCCAGGAACCTACTAATATTTCCCTTTCATATTAAAAATGATAAAACCTTTGCTGTGTGAAAATACAGGGTGTGAAAAAAAATTAAAGTGTGTGTCTTTAAACATATTGTTAAGTAAACAATTTGAATGAATGTCAATAAAGCATAATTTGGCCTAGAAAAGCCAATTTTCCTGGAAGTATAAAAGAAAGAGAGATGTTGATAGTAAACATACATGATGAGCCTTTATTCCTGCTAACCAATGAAGTCCACATTGCCCACCTCCCATCTTACTGGTTGGTTGATTTTGTCATCTTCTGCTGTACAACTCTGTCATCGTTTTATGCCAATTTAGATATTTCAAATGAAAGCTGAAGTAAATTGGCACTGAGGTTATTGTGAGGTAGAGAAAAGGGAGAATGTATGGAAAGAGTCTATTTTTAGTGATTCATTTGAAAAACGCACAGTCTAAAATACTGCTTTCTAATGCCATTTCACTTCTGGTCCTCTGATAAGCTCCCTTCTGCAGTGATGCTAAGCTAGCCCGGTAACTCTTGGGCTCTATCATTATGTGTTAAAAGTGTGGGGTGGACCCTGTACATTTGGTGTGATTTTTTTAAAAGCATAGATTATACATGTGCAGGAGGACATGTTTTTATTTATAAATACGTGTGTGTATGTATGTATGTGTGTGTGTGTGTATTCCTCTTAATTTTTTGGATATTTTTTAGTCTTCAATCATAGTATATCCAAACTTGAATTAAGTAGCAGATTATGGACTGTGTTTCCATGCTCATTTGTTTCAGAAACCATGTATATTCACTAATAAAGCACTAAGGAAAGCATAGGAAATATAACAAGTGTGGGGATGGGTATGTGTTTTTCAGCCTTCCAGAATGTGGAATGACAAACAGTATTTTAAACATTAATTTCAAAGTACAAGTTACTGTTACCAGTTTTCAGATGAAAATTTTGAAGCATGAACTTAGTATTTCTTCATCATCAATAAGTAAACCATGTATACCTGACACCAATACAGAGATAGCCAGTGATGCTTTTATCCTGCCAAGGTTTGACATTTTTGGACAGAAAGTGGTAGATCACTTACAAAATGTAACTTGTCCTAGAAGTATACACAACTAATGAATCGTCGAACACTACATCAAAAATTGATGATGTACTATATGTTGACTAATTGAAAAAATAAATCATAAAAAAGGGGTGGGGGTGGGAGGTTGGGGGAGCCAGGTGGAGGGTATTAAGGAGGGCACGCATTGCATGGAGCACTGGGTGTGGTGCAAAAACTATGAATTCTGTTATCCTGAAAAGAAATAAAAAAACAAAATAAAATAAAGTATAATAAAATAAAGATTTAAAAGAAAAGTATCCAAAATTCAAGATAAGTCATAGGGGGTGCCTGGGTGGCTCAGTGGGTTAAAGCCTCCACCTTCGGCTCGGGTCGTGATCCCAGGGTCCTGGGATCGAGCCCCACATCGGGCTCTCTGCTCAGTGGGGAGCCTGCTTCCTCCTCTCTCTCTGCTTGCCTCTCTGCCCACTTGTGATCTCTGTTTGTCAAATACATAAATAAAATCTTAAAAAAAAGATAAGTCATAGAGTTTAAATATATTTTTTAAGATTTTATTTATTTATTTGACAGAGGAAGAGAAATCACAAGTAGGTAGAAAGGCAGGCAGAGACAGAGGGGGAAGCAGGCTCCCTGCTGATCATGGACCCCGGTGCTGGACTTGATTGCTGGACCCTGGGATCATGCCTGAGCCGAAGACAGAGGCTTAACCCCCTGAGCCACCCAGGCACCTGACAAGTCATAGAGTTTAAAAGAACATTCTTATTGGTTATAATATATTGTTACAAAGGATGTAACATTTGTTACTACTGATAACTCTTATTTTGGCAAAGTATTTTTTTTTAAATTTTTATATAAAAGTGAATATTTTATCATTAAACAGTAATGCTTGTGCCTAAATGCCCTACTGAACTATTAAAATAGCTGTCAGTGATTATTTCATGAGTATTTCTTTAAATATTTTTAAGCTGGTAATTTTTTAACAGTCTAAGAAATCTTTTAATTTTCACTGAAATTACAAATTGGCAGTTTAACAAACTTCCCTTGTTTTTTAATTAAATCTTTATTATGAGTACTCGATATTTTTTTTTTCAATTCAGGCTACTGATTATTCTTCATTGTGGAGTTATTTTTTATTTCTTCTTGCTATAAAAATGAGCCAAGATTGATTTGTATGTTAGATCTTATAGGTTAGCTAATGTCCTGTCAGTGACACCCTCAGGAAAAAATATTCCTTAGCCGAAATAAAATACTTTACAAGTATTCCTGGCCAAGAAGTTCTCTGATCTAAGCCTATACTATGTAAGAAAAAATGCATACATATCAGAAAAGAATAGAAGGGTAGATCTCTTCACTGATGCCTGTGGACTCTAAATAACCCCCCAAACCAACAAGCAAAACTAGTCAACAGCCAGCCAGGATTCAAGAGAAGGAAACAGATTCTGTTTCTTCACAGGAGGAAAACAACCACTTGTCTGTACGCAAAAACTGCCGTCAGTTACAGGCACCAGGTAAAGTCAACGCAATTCGAGACCTAAGAGAGTGACGCAGGCTCACTGCCTCAGAATGTATTCTTGTCTCCTCAGGTCTCAGGAAAAATGAAAGTCTTTCTGGGCCTCAGGAAATGTTTGGGGCCCTGGGAACTTCAACTAGGCAAAGATATGTGGGAGTCTTAGTCGGATATGAGTCCAGGGGAGCCTCAGAAATCACCTTGTGCTTGCATGGGACTCAGCAGAGGTACAAGGTGGTGGTTAGATTAATTTGACCTGTTCCTCAGCACATTGGCTGAAGCACAACCATCAGTTCTCACAAACTGTCCTTGTGTATACAGGCCCTTTATACTTAAGAGAGTGTTATTTGCTACTTTTACTTTTCAATATTTCTTAGTTTCTTGTGTCTCATATAGAGAGGTAATTGTCTTAATTTGCTGGTACAAGATGAGCAGTGCTAGTTGGGTATTTTAAACTCAATTTGCCCTTGGGGCCTAGAGATAAAATATGGAAGAACTAATGTGGGATATAGTTACTTGCTCAACAGACCTAGAGGACATGGTCTTCCCCTGAAACTTGTGATCTCAAGCTGGCTCAATGCCAGCTGATGAATTTCAAATGAGAGAATGTCCCCGGGAAGCAGATTTGTCAGTCACAAGGCAAGAGACAATGGAAATAGCCACCATGGCATAGAGCTACTTAAAAGCCTTAGGCTCAGTCACTAGAATAAAGCCCATACTCAATTCACAGGACCCAAAGGGCAAGAATGGAAATTAAGTCTATTGTCTGTGAAGAACGGCACCTCAAATTAGACTCACCACGGAGTCACTACTTTTGCAAATGTCTACACTTAGTGAGAAGTCTGCAATGTCTGAGATTCCATGCTCTAAATATGGAGTATGCATGAGTTTTTTCTCCAAGTATGTTAAATGCATAGTAAAAAAATTAACTTGTCAGCAAATTTCTTCCAGTTGGCTTTAAGACTACATATTATGGATTCTGAAGAAAGGACACAGCCTTTTTTTTGGGGGGGGGGCATTCTTGTGAAACCAAGATTTTCTCTGCTGATCTGATTCATTGATAAATCCATTGAGTCTTGGTTACAGTCTGCAGACACTTAGAACTGGCAGTACTTAGGATGCAATTTAGCCCGAAATAATTGCTCTTAGCAATGGAGATTTTTTTTTAATGTGGCAAATGGGGGTTAGAGCTCTGATAATCCTATTATTATGTACTTGATGTCATTAGCTCATGAAAGTCTAGTTTAAAAACAGTACAGATGTTGATGGGGCACCTGGTGGCTCAGTGGGTTAAAGCCTCTGCCTTCAGCTCGGGTCATGATCCCAGGGTTCTGGGATCGAGCCCTGCATCGGGCTCTCTGCTCAGCGGGGAGCCTGCCTCCCCTCACTCCCCACCTGCCTCTCTGCCTACTTGTGATTTCTGTCTGTCAAATAAATAAATAAAATCTTTAAAAAAAATAAAAAAAACAGTACAGATGTTGAGAGCTTGAATTAACTATGCCTATGCCAGTGAGAGTTAGGCCAGGTGGTGGTTGCTCAAAGAACACTGAGAACTTTAAAGGTGACTGGGCATAAGAAGTTAGAGAGGAATAATTCTGAACTTAGATTTATAAAGTTATAAGAGAAAGTTAATTTGCTTTCAGATCATAATTCCTTTAGTCTCTAACATACTTAAGGTTGACCTAAAAAGAGGATTTAAAATTTTGGATTTGAATTTCTCTCTGGAGATTTAAATGTAAACCTATTTTGGCATTTTTTTATTCTTGAATACATTAATGCTGAAATTTAATCTCATTATTACATCTCTTTTGAACAATCCTGGACAACATGACTAGATATAATTTGGGGAAAGGAAGTAAATAGTGAATACATTTTTAGCCTTGAGAGATAAGAATGGCTTGGAGTTGCATCAAGAAGAATAAAATAACAGGTGCTTAGGTGGCGCAATCTCTGCCTTTGGCTCAGGGCATGATCTCAGGGTCCTGGAATCTAGCCCCGCATCGGGCTCTCTGCTTGGTGGCAAGCCTGCTTTCCCCCACCTCTCTCTGCCTGCCTCTCTGCCTACTTATGATCTCTGTCAAATAAATAAATAAAATCTTTTAAGAAAAAACTAGGAACTAAGAATAAATTTAACCAAGGAGGTAAAAAATCTGTACATTGAAAAATATATAACATTGATGAAAGACTTTGAAGAAGACAAAAATAAATGGGAAGGTGTTCTTTGCTCATGGACTGGAACAATTAATATTGTTGAAGTGTCCAAGAAGATATTTAATTAAAGTCTTGTGCCTTCCAAGGGCAAAATATACATTGTCTAACAGAGGTTCCTAGAGAATATCCACATGGGGCAATGACTGGTATGAGTGGTATGGCATCATAAAGGGGTGTGTGTGTGTGTGTGTGTGTGTGTAGGGGGCAGTGCTGAACTATCCTATTACATGCTGATAACCTCTCCTGTTGTGGGGCACATGTATATCTGGTTGACTAAAAGCTTAATGGTTAATGGAATGGATTATGAGAACAAAAAATTGGAGGAATGTTTTTGGTGAATTCTGTCTCGTCTCTTATTGTTTCTTCCATGTGAAAGGAGCACCATGCAAGTAACATTTTAACTTCCATCCCCCCACTCATTTTCCCCTGGTTGGAAGGGAGGAATGACATAATGTTGGAAAAAGAAAACAGGCTTGCCTAGCCCAGGCTTTCATCCTTTCTTTCAAAAACAAGATGGCTGCAGAGAGAAAATACTCTCTACTACTTTGACTCAGGAATGTCTGTGAATATCAGTGTCAGAAATCTATCGTTTTTTCCTTCACATCCATTCTTTACCCTTCTTTGTGCTGGTTTCTACCACAGGCAAGGTTTATACACTACATCTACAGATGCTTTGATCTCTGGCTTTCAGTGGAGTTCAGGCTAAGAAGAGACTGGGCAGTAGATCAAAAAGAAGGACAGTGAGGTCAAGATATTTCTTTATTTCTTTTTGCCAGGTTGCAGGGGATCCCTTCAGCAAAGGTCTTCTTTGATGTAGCTCTTTCAATATACACCTGTCTCCTATATTTTGGCAGTCACCTGTTCTCTTCCTGACTGTAGTTCTACAGGCAATAACAACCCCATTGTTTTTTGCTCTTGAGCATTGTCCTATGTCTTGTTGGTTTCCCTACATTCTTACTATGTAAATCCTCTTACGGACTTTGACTGATGAAGTAAATTTTTCTAAGAGAGAGAGAGAAAGATTATATATATATTTATATATATATATATATATATATATATAAATCTTTGTCACATATATATTTCAGTCTTAGAAAAATTATATATATATATATATGTATGACAAACATAAGATTTTGACTCTCTCTTTTTTTTTTTTGTCTTATTTTGACTTCTTTGTTGTCTCATTTTTAAGTTAGCACTGATGAGTGCCAGGTTAAGACAAAAGGAAATATATGGAAGTCATTTTGTTTTTATATACATTTTAAACTGTGTCATTTTTCCCCTAATATTGTACTTTTTTTTAAGGAGTATGTGTACATGTGTCAGAATTTAGTAGGGTTGTATGTGTGTTTGGCAAGATACAAGTGTGAGTAAAAGGAACTGTCATGTAGGCCATTCTTTGAAATCTGATTTTGATACTGGTAGGAGTTTTTCTATGTGTTTCAGAAATGTGTTTGCTAATTTTTAAAATAATGTAATAATAGCATACAGAATCAACTAACTTTAATTGGAATCCCTTTCATGTGCACAATATGAAAGTCTCACAATCTTTAGCGAGATATCCTTCTATAGAAGACAAACATTCTCTGTTTAGAATACATCTAATGAAGAGGACTTTTACCACCACTGGAAGGGGAAATGTTTCAAATAAACTTTGACCCTAAATATTTAAGTCGTTCATTTATTTTTCAAAATATTATCTTCATTTCCCATAAACCAACTCACTAAACACTAGTTCATTTTGATTGAAGTTCTCAATTGCCATTTTATTTTTTGTTAGAAAAAATACATTTTAATAAAATCCATTTAGATTGTAACAGACTTCTTTTCTCAAAACTAATATAAGTTAGAATTTTACAATTATAGAAAGATTTATATGTAGCCTTTTTTTATAGTGAAAGAAAAACTGGTTTCTTGCACAGAAGAACATGTACTTCTATACCTGGTTGCATTCTGTAGAACTAAATGATTAGCACTGTATTTAAATAATTGGTGCTGAAAAAAATTAACTTTGTCAAGAGGGAAATAAAAATGAAAAAAAAAACCACCTTAATTCATCTGCAGGATGGGTGTCATGCTTAATTTGAGAGCTATTAATTAACATTATTCCCTGCAAAAAGTGGGTAGGTGATATTTGTTATTGGCCTGCAGGCATAGGAATAGGAATGTATTTAAGGCAGGCTTGGTCAGTCTAGGGAGGATGAGAGTGTTCTGCCTGGGGGTATAGGAATGTACTACAGTCTGTAATTCTGTTTTCTCTTGAAACAGAACTGGCTGAAATCAGGTGCACTCTATATGCAGAACTTCTTTAGCCTTGGGGATATAATATTGGGTTTGTAGGGGAGCATTTGTGCTACTTGAATGCTTTATGTGACTCTTAATCACATGTTATCGCCTGAAATTGGTCATACCATCCTGATGAGAATTTTAGGGTTGTGGAAGCTTGCACCTCTATTTCTTTCTATGTCATTTAGATGAGTAAATTTTGAAATATCCAAGTGATGGTTCTGTCTGATCTTTCAGCATCAGTCCAATATTAACATTTACTAATAATGATTGTAGGCTTTTCTTTATTTTACAATATTAGGTAAGAAGTCTCTAAACTGATACTCAGTAGATTTTTCAGTTTTATTATATATATTTCAGAAAATATATAATACCATACATTTTTGTGTTTTAAATCAAGCATTTCATTAAAAGTCCACCAGTTTTAATCCTCTAATTAAATTAGAGAATTCTCTAAAATTCTCTTTGTCATCATAGAGTTCTAAAACTCACCCATAAAATTAGAATGTTGGAGGCTCACTAGCTTTCCCCTCATGGAGAAGTTTTTCCAAAACTTTAGCCCTAGAGAGAGGTTTTTGAAACTGTTATTGTAAGTACTTATTATTTACATTTGTTTTTCTCTACGTGGACCTTTAGCTTCAGTACTACACGGATTCCATTTTCTAAACCCAGTTATTCTTGCAACTAAAAAAGTTAATGACCAAAATCATGGCATGACTTAGAGTAGTGCTTAAACTTACCTACCTCAAGGCAATAGCAGTTGAGTTACTTGGGAAATAGGAGTAATCCCAGATATGATAAAATCTCTGCTTTTTAAACTCCATCCAGAATGACTTCAAATATTCTATAGGTCATACATACAAGGAGTCACCTTTCAACAACTTACCAGGTCAAGTTTGTGTTAATACTTCCTGTAGTTCATCCCACCAATTTTAATTTATGTGTGTGGCATATTAATGACAGTTGCAATTTTTTTTTGACCTACTAGTCAATGACAGCCATATTTAATGTGTCACATCCACGGTTTTCATTTTGTTTTGTTTTTCCTCTTTGTTATAAGCTCCTGGTTATTTCCCTTATTTTCTTGGGAGTTTAGTTATTCAATGAAAAGAATACTTGAGATTCCAGCTTCTGCTTAGCATTTAGGAAGCTAGAGAAAGCATTTCTCTCATATTTGAAATAAATACTAAATAATGAGAAAAAATAAAAACTTCTCTTGAACTCATCTCTGAGCTATTACAGGGAAAGTAACTAACTAGGAATCTGAAGAAAGGGGAGAAAGCACTTAAGCACTTACTTATCTGGGAAGGTTCTTGACACTCACAATCATACTTTTTTTAAGAAGCTGAATTTTAAAAATATCTCATTTAAAATAATTTTATGTGTACAGAAAAATTGCAAGAATCATACAAATAGTTCCTTTATACCACTTACCCCTTCTACCTCTAATATTAATACCTCATGTAACCACTTGCCTATTCTCAGGAGTATGACACTGGTGCATTATTATTAATGAAACTTCAGATTTTATTCAAATATCACCACTTTTTAAAAATAAATAACAATTTTCTGTTCTCAATTCCTACCTAGCATTGCATATCCCATTTAGTTATAAATTCTTCTTAATCTCCTCTAATTTTAATAGGTTCTCAGTCTCCTATTTTTTCATGACCTTAATACTTCTGAAAAGCACTGTTATTTAGTACAGTGTTCTTTATTTGGTGTTCACTTCATGTTTTCTCATGACAAGAATGATATTATGCATTTTGAAAAGAATATCACAAAATAATGTATATTTGTAATTGTATCTAGGGTTAGTGATGTCAATATACCTTACTAGGTAATGTTGACTTGCATCACTTGGTTTAGTTGGTATCTGACTTGCTTCTCTATTGTAGAGTTACCACCTGTCCCTATAATACTAAAACTCATCTTGGAGGAGGTCTTTTGGCGCCTTGCAAGTCTTGTTCCTTCTCAAACCTTTCCTTACTGATTTTAGCATTCACTGTGGGTCTTGGTTGCAACAATTATTATTGTGGTGTTTATTTTATGATGATGCTCTATTTTCTTCTGCTTTCTACATTTATTAGTTTGGCCTTTGCTTAAGGGACAGCTGTCCCTTTTCTGTAATTATATATTTTGTATTGGAGAGGACTCTTAGATATTTATTTCAGTCTGTAGATTAAAATTCACTATTCTGATTATATCTTGTTGCTCAAAGTATGTTCCATTTTGGTTACCAGGACACCTTTTAGACTGGTTCTTCTTCTTGTGATATACATTTCTCTTTCTTCAAGCATTTCCTTGCTTCTTGGGACAGTGAAGATGTTTCATGCTCTTCCTGTGTTTTCCCAGCCCCTGCTCTGAAATCAACAACTCCTAGGAGCTGTTTTCTTTGCTTGAAAAATGGTGTTTAAAATCCAAAATCTGGACTCTAGGTGTGCCCATATACCCTGGGGACCTTTTTTTCTATGCCCTTTCAGCAGACATGACTAGAAAATACATGTATTTATACTAATCCAAACACACAACTATACTTTCAATTTATTTCTACCTATATTAAAAGACATGAGTTTATACTGCTACTTCAGATTCCATTTCAACACCACAGTGTTTAAACTTCCCCTTACCTGATTTATAATGTTTTTTCACAATGAGAATCTTGGCTTTCATTATGTAAAATATATATACATATTCAATGGTAGTAGTTTCAGAATTGCTAACTTACATCTCTGTGGGAAACACTTGTACTAATTAGATGATAGCATTTATGCACAGTTCTTTTCATCTTTAACCTTACACTATTCAGTCAAGATACTGTTTTCCCAGTTAGATTCTTTTTCTCTACTCCGTGTGAGTGGGGTGAGATTACTACTCATTTGTAAAATAGGTTTATTTCTTAATGCTGGTCTTCCCTTCTGTATCTTCTCTATGTAATTCAAATTTACAGTCTATGGAAGGTAAGTCAGCTGCCACTATGGTTCTAAAAATCAGAAGTAAACAAAGAGATGCCCAGAATAGTCTCTCTCCTCCTTCTTCCCTGCTACTCTTTTTCTGTTTTTTTCATTCTTTCCACCCCTTTCCTGCCTGCCATCTACACATTACTGATTTCTTTAGTTTCTGGTTTACGTTTCCTGTATTTCTTTTGTACAGATCTTTTGCACACGAACAGACGCGTGTACTTCTATATCTCCTTTCTTATAGGAAGTGTGGCATACTATATACATTCATGTAGGCTGTGCTTTTTTCATGATGAACATTTCTGGAAATTACTTCATTTCAGTTTGTTGACAACATTCTTCCTTCTCTATTTATATAGCCAAACAACACTCCACTGTGTGGTTACATATATATATATATGGGCATGCAAGTTGTTTCCATTTTTTTTTTTTTGCAATTCTAAACAATGCTATGATGAATAACCTTGAGCATATGGATTTTTGGAGGTATATCTACAGGATTTTTTTCTCATAGGTGGAATGTTGAGCCAAAAGTCAAATGTACACTTAATTTTATTAGACAATGTCAAATTTCTAGCCAACAAGGTTGTACTAATTTGTTTTTTCACAAGCAATATACAATAGGTCTATTTTCTCATAATCTCACCAAAATAAAGTATCATATTTTTGAAACTTTGTGAGCTTGACAGATCAGAATGTGGGTTGCCTTAAATTGTATATTTTTTGTAATTATGAGTGAATTTGAATATTTTTCATATATTTCAAGGTACATTTTGTATATATTTTTCTTTTTGTGTGAATTGTCTATCCATGGCTTTCCCCCATTTTCTTAACAAGTCCTTTGTTCTTCATTTTTGTTTGTGTTCTTCTTAAGTAAGTGATACTGAATTTTCTCTGTTATATTTTGCAAACATTTTTCCTAGTTTGTTGGTTGTTTCTGAACCTTGTGGCAGATTAAATATTACATAGTCAAATCTATAATTTTCTCTTTATTGAATTTCAGATTTTGTGTTACAGTTAGAAAACTTTTCCCCATACCAAATTTAAAGAGGAACTCACCCACATTTCCTTCTAGAAAATATACAGTTTCAAGTTTTACATTTAGATCACTATTCCATTTGGAACTTGTTCTTGTGTGTAGTGTGAGCTATAAATGTAATTTTATATTTTTTCCAAATGTCTATGCAGTTTTCCAAACACCATTTTTTAAAAATCTCATTTTGGGGGCACGAGGGTCGCTCAGTTCATTAAATGTCTGCCTTTGCCTCAGGTCATGATCCCAAAGTCCTGGGATCAAGCCCCACATCTGGCTCTTTGCTTAGCAGGGAGCCTGCTTTTCCCTCTTCCTCTGCCTACTGATCTCTTTGTGACTCTCTCTGTCAAATAAATAAAATCTTAACAAAAAATCTCATCTTTATGTTTTACATGTTTTATGATACTAACTTCTCATATGTTAAATTTACTTACAAGTTTAATTCTAATTTTGGACTTTTTTTATTCATTTGGTTCATTTACTACTCTTATGTTAGTACAACACTTTTAATTATAGGGCCTTTATAGTAGTGCTAAAAAATCTTTGTAGTTTTTCTCTTTTAGTGTTTTCATGGCTTTTCTTGTATCTTTGTTTTTACACATGAAATTTAGAATTGACTCTTCTAACTCTACAAAATTTGGTAGTATTTTCATTGGGAACGCATTGGCTTTATAAATTATTTAGAAACAACTGACATGTTTATTTTGTTGAGTTGCCCTAACCAAGAATAGGGATGTCTTTAATTTTGTTCAATTCTGTTTTAGTCTTTTAAGAATGTTTTTACATTTTCTTTATTGTTACATATTTCCTTTCAAAGTTATTGCTATATAATATTTTGTGTTACTTAAATACATTTACTTTAACATTATGGTTATTGTTGGTGTATCTAAAATCAATTGAATTTTATATTTGTTTATTTATTTATTTTTAAAATTATTTTCATTAACACATGATGTATTATTTGTCCCAGGGGTATGGGTCTGTGAAATGGCTTACACATTTCACAGCACTGACCATAGCAATACCCTCCCCAATGTCCATAACCCAGCTACCCAATCCCTCCCTCCCACCCCCCAGCAACCCTCAGTTTGTTTTGTGAGATTAAGAGTCCCTGATGGTTTGCCCGATCCCATCTTGTTTCATTTTTTCCTTCCCTACCCCAACAACGCCCTGCACTGCCTCTCAAATTTCTTATACCAGAGTGATCATATGATAATTGTCTTTCTCTGATTGATTTATTTTGCTTACCAAAAAACCTCTAGTTCCGTACACATTGTTGCAAATGGCAAGATTTCATTTTTTGATGGCTGCATAGTATTCCATTGTATATATATATATATATACACCACTTCTTCTTCATCCATTTATCTATTGATGGACATCTATGTTCTTTCCATAGTTTGGCTATTATGGACATTGGTGCTATAAACATTACGGCGCATGTGCCCTTTCAGATCACTACATTTGTATCTTTAGGGTAAATACCCAGTAGATTACTGGGCCATAGGGTAGCTCTATTTTCGACTTTTTGAGGAACCTCCGTACTGTTTTCCACAGTGGCTGCACCGTGGTGCATTCCACGAACAGTGTAGGAGGGTTCCCCTTTCTCCTTATCCTTGCCAACATCTGTCATTTCCTGACTTGTTAATTTTAGCCATTCTGACTATGTGAGGTGATAGTTCATTGTGGTTTTGATTTGTATTTCCCTGATGCTGAGTGATGTGGAGCACTTTTTCATGTGTCTGTTGGCCATATGGATGTCTTCTTTGTGGAAATATCTGTTCGTGTCTTCTGCCTATTTCATGATTGGATTATTTGTTCTTTGGGTGTTGAGTTTGATAGGCTCTTTATAGATTTTGGTTACCAGCCCTTTATCTAATATATCATTTGCAGATATCTTCTCCCATTCTGTTGACTGTCTTTTTGGTTTTGTTAACTGTTTCCTTTGCTGTGCAAAAGCTTTTGATATTGATGAAATCCCAATAGTTCATTTTTGCCCTTGCTTCCTTTGCCCTTGGCGATGTTCCTCGGAAGAAGTTGCTGTGGCTGAGGTCGAAGAGGTTTCTGCCTGTATTCTCCTCAAGGATTTTGATGGATTCCTGTCTCACATTGAGGTCCTTCATCCATTTGGAGTCTATTTTCGTGTGTGGTGTAAGGAAATGGTCCAATTTCATTCTTCTGCATGTGGTTGTCCAATTTTCCCAGCACCATTTGTTGAAGAGACTGTCTTTTTTCCATTGGACATTCTTTCCTGCTTTGTCGAAGATGAGTTGACCATAAAGTTGAGGGTCTATTTCTGGGCTCTCTATTCTGTTCCATTGATCTATGTGTCTATTTTTTGTGCCAGTACCATACTGTCTTGATGATGACAGCTTCGTAATAGAGCTTAAAGTCTGGAACTGTGATGCCACCAACTTTGGCTTTCTTTTTCAACATTCCTCTGGCTATTTGGGGTCTTTTGTGTTTCCATATAAATTTTAGGATTATTTGTTCCATTTCTTTGAAAAAAATTGATAGTATTTTTATAGGGATTGCATTAAATGTGTAGATTGCTCACAATATTTGTTCTTCCAGTCCATAAGCATGGAATGTTTTCCAATTCTTTGTGTCTTCCTCATTTTCTTTCATGAGTATTCTATAGTTTTCTGAGTACAGATTCTTTGCCTTTTGGGTTAGATTTATTCCTATGTATCTTGTGGTTTGGAGTGCAATTATATATGGGATTAATTTCTTAATTTCTCTTTCTTCTGTCTTATTGTTGGTGTATAGAAATGCAGCTGATGTCTGTGCATTGATTTTATATCCTGACAGTTTACTGAATTCCTGTATGAGTTCTAGCAGTTTTGGATTGGAGTCTTTTGGGCGTTCCACATAAAGTATCATATCATCTGCAAAGAGTGATAGTTTGACTTCTTTTTTTGCTGATTCAGATGCCTTTAATTTCTTTTTGTTGTCTGATTGCTGAGGCTAGAACTTCTCATGCTATGTTGAATAGCAGTGGTGATAGTGGACATCCCTGCTCTGTTCCTGACCTTAGGGGAAAAGCTGTTGGTTTTTCCCCATTGAGAATTATATTCACTGTGGGTTTTTCATAGATGGCTTTGATGATATTGAGGTATGTACCCTCTATCCCTACACTGTGAAGAGTTTTGATCAAGAAAGGATGCTGTACTTTGTCAAATGCTTTTATAACATCTATTGAGAGTATCATATGGTTCTTGTTCTTTCTTTTATTAATGTATCACATTGATTGATTTGCAGATGTCAAACCAACCTTGCAGTCTAGGAATAAATCCCACTTGGTCATGGTGATTAATCCTTTTAATGTCCTATTGGATCCTGTTGGCTAATATTTTGGTGAGAACTTTTGCATCTGGGATCATCAAGGATATTGGTCTGAAATTCTCCTTTTTGATGGGGTCTTTGTCTGGTTTTGGGAGCAAGGTAATGCTGGCCTCATAAAATGAGTTTGAAAGTTTTCCTTCCATTTCTATTTTTTGGAACAGTTTCAGGAGACTACGTATTAATTCTTCTTTAAATGTTTAGTAGAATTCCCCTGGGAAGCCTGTGTGGCCCTGGACTCTTGTTTCTTGGGAGACTTTTGATGACTGCTTCAATCTCCTTACTGATTATGGGTCTGTTCAGGTTTTCTCTTTCCTCCTGGTTCAGTTTTGGTATTTATATGTCTCTAGAAATGCATCCATTTCTTCCAAATTGTCAAATTTGCTGATGTAGAGTGCTCATAATATGTTCTTATAATTGTTTGTATTTCCTTGGTGTTGGTTGTGGTCTCTCCTGTATCATCCCTGATTTTGTTTATTTGGTTCCTTTCTCTTTTCTTTTTCATAAGTCTGGCTAGGGGTTTATCAATCTTATTAATTCTTTCAAAGAACCAACTCCTAGTTTTGTTGATTTGTCCTACTGTTCTTTGGTTTCTATTTCATTGATTTCTTCTCTGATTTTTATTATTTCTCTTTTCCTGCTGGGTTTACGCTTTCTTTGTTGTTCTTTCTCCAGCTCCTTTAGGTGTAGGGTTAGGTCGTGTACTTGAGACCTTTCTTGTTTCTTGAGAAAGGCTTGTATCACTATTTACTTTCCTCTCAGGACTGCCTATACTGTGTCCCAAAGATTTTGAACAGTCGTGTTTTCATTTTCATTTGTTTCCATGACTTTTTTTCAATTCTTCTTTAATTTCCTGGCTGACCCATTTATTCTTTAGTAGGATGCTCTTTAGCCTCTGTGTATTTGAGTTCTTTCAAATTTCCTCTTGTGATTGAGTTCTAGCTTCAGAGCATTGTGGTCTGAAAATATGCAGGGAATGATTCCAATCTATTGGTACCGGTTGACACCTGATTTGTGACCCAGGATGTGATCTGTTCTGGAGAATGTTCCAAGTGCACTAGAGAAGAATGTGTATTTTGTTGCTTTGAGATGGAATATTTTGAATATATATTTGTTGTCCATCTAGTCCAGTGCGTCATTTAAAGCCTTTTTTTCCTTGTTGATCTTTTACTTAGATGATCTGTCCATTTTAGTGAGGGGGGTGTTAATGTCCCCTACTGTTACTGTATTATTGTTGATGTGTTTCTTTGATTTTGTTATTAATTGGTTTATATAATTGACTGATCCCATGTTAGGGGCATAGATATTTAAAAATGTTAGATTTTCATGTTGGGCGGACTCTTTAAGTATGATATTGTGTCCTTCCTCATCTCTTATTATAGTCTTTGACTTAAAATCTAAATGAACTGATATAAGGACTGCCACCCAAGCTTTCTTTGGTGTCCATTAGCATGGTAAATTGGTTTCCACACCCTTGCTTTAAATCTGGAAGTGTCTTTGGGTCTAAAATGAGTTTCATGCAGATAGCATATCAATGTGTCTTGTTTTTTTTTTTTTTTATCCATTCTGATACCCTGTGTCTTTTGATTGAGGCATTTAGTGCATTTTCATTCAATGTAACTATTGAAACATATGAATTTAGGCCATGGTATTGCCTGTAAGGTGACTCTTACTGTATATTGTCTCTGTTCCTTTCTGATCTATTACTTTTAGGCTCTCTTTTTGCTTAGAGGATCCTTTTCAGTATTTCCTGTAGGGCTGGTTTGGTGTTTGCAAATTCTTTTAATTTTTGTTTGTCCTGGAAGCTTTTTATCTCTCCTTCTATTTTCAATGACAGCCTAGCTGGATATAGTATTCTTGGCTGCATATTTTTTCTCATTTAGTGCTCTGAATATATCATGCCAGTCCTTTCTGGCCTGCCAGGTCTCTATGGATAAGTCTGCTGCTAATGTAATATTTCTACCATTGTGGTTAAGACCTCTTGTCCCGAGCTGCTTTCAGAATTTTCTACTTGTCATTAAGACTTTTAAGTCTTACTATTAGATGATGGGGTGTAGACCTTTTTTTATTGATTTTGAGGCATGGTCTCTGTGCCTCCTGGATTTTGATGCTTGTTCCCTTTGCCATATTAGGGAAATTCTCTACTATAATTTGCTCCATTATACTTCTGGCCCTCTCTGTCTTCCTTCTTCTTCTGGGATCCCAATTATTCTAATATTGTTTCATCTTATGGTATCACTTATCTCTCAAATTCTCCCCTGGTGATCCAGTAGTTGTTTGTCTCTCCTTAGTTCATCTTCTTTATTCCCTGTCATTTGGTCTTCTATAATACTAATGATCTCTTCTGCCTCCTTATTTTAGCAGTAAAAGCCTCCATTTTTTATTGCCCCTCATTAATAGCTTTTTTGATTTCAACTTGGTTAGATTTTAGTTCTTTTATTTCCCCAGAAAGGGATTCTCTAATATCTTCCATGCCTTTTATCAACCTAATCTAGAACGTTGATAGTCATCATTCTGAACTGTAGTTCTGACATATTACCAATGTCTGTATTGATATGGTCCCTAGCCATTGGTACTGCCTCTTGTTCTTATGTGGTATGTTTTCAGCCTTGTCATTTTATCCAGATGATATATATGAGTGAGAGAATAAAATACTAAAAGGGTGGCAAAGACCCCCAAAAGATATACACTGACTGAATCAGAAAAGACCTGAAACGGTGGAGAAGAATAGGGGGAAATTAATAATAATAAAAAATTAAAATACATATATTCAACTGGTGAATAAAACAGAGTCACCCACTTATTTTGGGTATATTCTGGTCTCTTAGAAGAAACTACCTCCCAAAATTTTAAAGAAGGAAAAACTTGTATCTATACAAAAAATAAGGGTAAACATGATGAAGGGATGGAATATGACTGTAAAGATGAAAATTTAAAAAGATTCTAAAAAAGGAATTGATAAGATAATTTGGTTGGTAAAGGAAAAAAGAGAGAGAATGTGCTCAGGCTGGAGACTAGAACAAAGCCACGTGCTAGATTTAGGGTATATTTTGCTTTGTTAGAGAAACTTTATCCCAAATTTTTAAAGAAAATGCATACAAAAAATAAGGTTAAATACAATGAAATGATGAAATACGACTATAATAATGAAAAATTTAAAAGATTTTTTAAAAAAGGTATTATTAAGATATAATAGTTAAAAAATGTTAAAAGAGGAAAGAGGGAAAGTTAAAAAAAATAGAATAAGAAAAAAATAAAATAAAAAAATTAACTTTGCAAGACTATAGAATCATGGGGGAAAAGCCATGAATTCTGTGTATTTCTTTCCCGATCTCTGGAGTTCCACAGTTCTTGTTGATTGATGAACTTGGTCTTGGCTGATCTTCTGGGGGAGGGGCCTATTGCATTGATTCTCAAATGTCTTTGTCTGAGGCGGAATTGTACCAAGTTTGCCAGAGCCAGGTTAAGTAATCTGCTCAGGTTCGCTCTTGGGAGCTTTTGTTCCCTGAACACTTTCTGTAGAGCTTTGGAGGACAGGAATGAAAACGGTGACCTCCCAGTCTCCAGTCCAGAGGAGCTGAGAGCTCAGGGCCCCACTCCTCAGCGCCCTATCAGAGAAAAGCAGTCAATCCCTCCCATCTGCCTGGTCTCCAGGTGCACTCTGAGCTCACCCAGCCTGTGCCCGAGTGTTTCTGTCTCTGGCGCATGGTCCCATTTGGAGTCTCCAATCCCAGCAGTTTCCTGCTATGTGCTCCTGTGCCGCACCTCCTGGAGGAGGAAGGAGGGGGTCTCTCTGGATCTGCCACTTGTGGGGTACCTGCTTGAAGAGTAGTGGTCTGACTGTGCCTTGGATCATCGATTAAGGTAACCCTGAGCTGAGAGCTCACTGCTCACTCCATCTCTGTAGCCCGCTTCCCTGGTCTGATACCTGTCATCTCTGCCACACTCAGATATCCCTGGTCTTTCTGTGACCCCGTGGGTCCTGAGACAACACTGTCGCCACGAGGGCTGCACCCCCACTTACCCTCTGGAGCAACATCCCTCAGTGGAGCAGACTTCTGAA
This sequence comes from Mellivora capensis, assembly GCA_004024625.1. NCBI lineage: Eukaryota > Metazoa > Chordata > Mammalia > Carnivora > Mustelidae > Mellivora > Mellivora capensis. The sequence goes on along the minus strand of PISX010013984.1, from coordinate 33,721 downwards.
TGTTCTGATTTTGTGCTCTGTTGCTCCACTGCTTGCCGTGAGCTGGCCCCTCCCCCTGCAGTCTCTCTTCCCATTGCTTCAGATTCAGTTCTCCACACGTCCTACCTTCCAGAAAGTGGTCAATTTTCTGTTCCTAGAATTGCTGCTTTTCTTCTCTTCTATCTTCTGGTAAGTTTGTAGGTGTTTGGAATGGTTTGATAATTCCATATGTTTATTTTTTTATCCTTCTGTTTCACTGAATTCTTTTACTGTTTGAAATAATTTGTTACTGTTTCTTTGGAATTCACTATGTATATAGTCTTGTCATTCTCCAATGGAGATAGTTTTATTACTTACTTCTTTTTTATTCATTCTCATTCTGTTACCTAATTGGCCTATTTATAAATAAATATAAATACTTCTAATGCCTGGTAGCATTAAATACTTGTAGCAATAAACATTTTCAGTCCTGTTGGTATAAATGTAGGCTGGTATAGGTATTAGAAGATAAGTACCTCCATTGATCAGAAGAGGCTTAAAGGTCATCATGCCATTTATTCATTAATTTCATTTCTTGCTATTTGCCTTCAAGAAAAAAAATCAGAACACACTAAAGATGTATGAAAAATAAATTTATTCTTTTATAATAGCAAGTACTTTGAAACAACTATAATGTCTATTAGTTAAGGAATATACAACCAAATTATGGTCTGTATAAGTGAAACAATATCATATGATAATTCTAACTAAGTCAGTGTTTAAAATAACATTTCCTAGAAGATGTTCCATAGAACACTTGTCCAAGAGATACTTTGCAGGTGGAGGGTGGCATGACCAAGAATGTCTAGGAAACAATCTCCTATTTAAGGAATCATAATGTAAATTAGCTTTGAAAAGGTAGAGTCACTATAATAAATAAACCTGGCTAACCCCATTTCACTTGATGTCTCTCAAATGCAAGGACAGAATCTTTGTTGTTCAAATAACATAATTTGAGTATCTTTGTGGGTTTTTTTTGAGTATCTTTGTTTTTCAAGTAATATATGTTTTTCTTCACAAGTTACACTTTGAGAAAAGTTACCTTAATAAAAATTACATGAAATGGGAAAATATTCATGCTACTTGTTAAAAGGTAGAATATAAAAGTATTGTCTTTTTGAAAAAATGTTTATATGTGGATATGTACAAGTATATACATAAAATGTTGCTGATTGTTCACTGAAAAGTAGAAGCATATTGCATTTTAATTTTTAATTCTTTATATATACTAACTTTTTCCCAGGTAAAGACCTGCTTTTCTAATAGGATAAAATTTTAAGGAGTAAATAAAAATGTTTCAGAATTTTTTTCAAAATATATGAAGTGAACAAGTAGTGTGTATTTTTCTGGGTTGAAGGAGATAGGAGATTGGTCATTAGACCAAGTTCCAGGACTGTCTGAAGATGAAGAAAAATTATTTTTCAAAAAATTGAAAATGACAATATAGAAACTTGCTATTCAGGTAAACAGGCAAAGTCTAATTGCAACTAATGAATCATGTAATTTAGTCCTGCTAACAAATGGCATAGTCTTAATGAAAATGGTCTTTGTTTGTCTTTTCGTTAACTTCTATTAAGTTTTGGGCAATTCTTAAATGGCACCTTGACACACAGAAATCCAGATTTCCTTTTTTGATTGCCCACTGAGGATGAGACCTAGAGAACCAGTTTCAGTAAGGGTTTATTGAAAACCTAATTCCTTCTTTGCAAAAATCTCAATAATAATGTGAAAGCAAACAAATAGAAACTTCTTGGAGCGTCTATGTGAAAGAAGAAGCAGTTTCATAGTTTTTCACCATAGGAGTTGTTTTCTGTTTTGTTTTGTTTTGTTTTTACCCATAGTAATTCAGGTCACAGGGAAGACCTGTACATCACAGCTCAGAGGTATTTGCATAAATCTTTCAGCTCAGAATGTTCATACTTTGTAGTGGTAAAGCATTACACATCCTAAAAACTTATTTTCCACAGGAAAACATGTTCTCAATTCTTACTCATTGTTAGAATTTAAATTTGGTATCTGTTGAAGCAGTCACTTTATTAAGGAACCAGTAGTTTTGGTTAAGGCTGTACTACTTTTGTAGTATTTCTTAGAGACTGGAGAAGGAGGAGGAGGATGATAGTGATAAAATATGATTAATAATACAGTAATTGAAGTCTGTGTGCTTTCCAAGCATTAACTTAGTGAATATTCACCAAGTTTTTATGAAGAAAGAGATGTTACATGAGCTTTATTGAGAAGACAAGTGAGAGATGTAGAGAATAACTTGCCCTAGATAGTGTAACTAGGAAGTGACAGAGTCCAAGCTTGAATTCTTCACCTGAATTTCCTGTAATGAATACAGGGGTGCATGACATACCTGCCTGAGTATCCTGAAACTGCAGAATTGCTTTTAATCTGAAGGGAAACTTTTATTTATAATTTTAAAATAAAATAAAGAGAAATGAATGAAGTACAAGTAATTTTAGTAGGATAAATATACTCAGACTTTTGGTCTCTGTCCGCAGAATGCTTTAGCTTATATACTATTCGAAATGTGTCTGAAAATACACGCACATACATACACTATACATATTGTATGTAACCATATGTAATCTGTAGTAATTAGTCACCAGTAAAATAAGAATCTATTAAGAATTAACTACATGTCCACAGCACATAATTGTGTGTTAATTAATGATAGATTCTTATTTTACTGATGACTGTAATTACTAGAACTCATTTTTTGCTAATAGTTTATTCATGAATAAATATGTTATGAGCCTAGGGCAGAATGTAGATGCTTTTTCAATTTTTTAATTGTATCTGGTTTTATACCTAACAAGAAAAATATCAATGCAAAGTAGGACTTTCTGAGTCCCAAATAGATGTGTTGCCTGTTAAAGAGGAAACCTGGAAACATTTAGAGAAGTTTTGGTAGCAGCTAAAGAATTTGACAGAATTTTCTCTGAAGCCCTTAGAAGAGGAAACATACAAGATGAAAAGAACAGGTTCATAAAAAAGGCTTGACAATACTGCTCTTAGGGATCTGTGAGGAATTATAAAAATTAGGCAGATACAACTGATTTAGAGAGTTGTGGGGGCCAGTTGTTGCAATAACGTAGCCCGGGGGTTGGTGTATTTTTTGCATGGAGGGTTGATGTGGTTATTCGGTACAGAGCAAAATTCAGTTATCCATTTGTTTCTACCACAGTATAACCAATCCGGGTACCACAGTATAACCAGTCTGGGTACCGGTCAGAAGCTGCTCTTGCTCCTCCATGTGACTTGGAATCTCTGTTCTCTATCCTGTAAAATTTATCCTGCTTTGAAGTTTCTGGAACCTGTCTGTGATGTCTCTTAGAATCACCTCTTCATTTTTGCTGTTTTTTGTTGTTGTTGTTTTTTGTTTTGTTTTGTTTTTGCCAGCATTGTTCTCTAATATGTTAGAAATCTATAGATCACCCAAACCTCCTGTTTGGTCAACTTGTATTCTTTAGGATTCTCTAAGTGAGTTAGTTTAAGTTAAAAAGGAAAGCTTATTGGCCTAAGTAACTAATCTGGTAATAAAGAAGGGGTAAAACTTGCCTCAGGGACAGCTAAATCCAAGGATTTGTCGGCTCTCAAATCTCTCTTTCATCTCTCTTTCGCATCTATATTTTCTCTCTATATTGGCTTCATTCTCCTCTTTTGCATATAGACTTCCTTCATGTGGCAGGTGGCATGGTATCAGGCTAATCCATATTCACATTCACATTCTCCTAGTGGAGATCTTTTTTTTTTTTTAAATTTCATTTCTTTTCAGCGTAACAGAATCCATAGTTTTACAACACACCCAGTGCTCCATGCAATGCATGCCCTCCCTAATACCCACCACCTGGCTCCCCCCACCTCCCACCCCCCACCCCTTCAAAACCCTCAGGTTGTTTTTCAGAGTCCAGTCTCTCATGGTTCATCTCCCCCTAATTTCCCTCAACTCCCTTCTCCTCTCCATCTCCCCATGTCCTCCGTGTTATTTGTTATGCTCCGCAAATAAGTGAAACCATATCTAAGAGGAAGGAGACCCTTTCCTGCCCATCAGAGTCAGAAAATAACTTGGTTAAGTAGTGGGATTGGCTTTCTGTTGGTCAAGAAAACATCAGAGAACAACCAGAGAAATTGCTATAGGCAAGGGGACAGAACCAGTCAGTGGGTGAAGAGTAGTTTAAAAAAAAAATGACTCAAAACGGAGAAGTACATTTCTGAGAAGACAAAAATGTAACAGCACATTTGCGCACTGCCCTAATTTCTGAGTAGTAATCTTTAAGTATCTTTTCCATATGGAAAATCTTGAAAATAATGAAAAATACCCCTGCATTCAAAATGAACTGTTTATTCCTAGCATTGCCATTTGTTTTCCTTGATTATTCTATAGTGTCTTCTCTCAGGACTATAAGTTTGTCAAGTCCCTTGTGTTTTGGGTTCAAAACCATGCTGTCATTTACTAGCTAGGTGACCTTAGGTAATTTATTGATCATCTCTAATCTTTGATATAATCATCTCTAATATTGATTTTTCTCATTCCTAACTAATGATAATGATCATGCCAACCTCCTGGATTGGTTAAAAGGATTAAATAAACTCAAAAAATACATGAAAACACTTTGAATAAGGAATGTCACATAGTAGATACTCAGTAACTATTTGTGGAAAGGATAAATGGGTAATAAAATTTGAGACAGGATTTCTAAGTTTCATTTTCCCCCCCATTTTCTCTTACAAGTATCTTCACCTGTGAATCCCCATCCTCATTTTATTCCATGTTCACCAGTTTCAAGATAAGACTAAAATGTATTTCTCTAACTCTGACTGTAGTTTTTATTGCTTCATTTTTTATCCTATTCTGTAAACCACCTGACAAAATGGCTTTGCATTCATTAAACAAACAATAAACTAAAACTAATTACATTTTATGTTCCCATAAGGAAATGAAAAAATACACTTTTTTTTTCATTTAGGATAGACCTGACATTTAAATCTAATATTTACCTGCATGTTTGAATTTCCATCCTGTGTTACTTGGTGTGGTTATTTATGATCTGAGAAAATTGCATGTTGTGTTTGCTGTGTTTAAAACAAACACGCAAACCCAAAAGATTAGATAACATAACGTACTATTGTCCTTTTCAAAGGGTATAAATAAGGTTAGCAAAAATATATATACAGAAACATGCACACACATACACACCCATACACACATGTACCCACACATCCACACACACGTACACATGTAGGTGTATGTGTATAGGACAAAGTCCTTAACCTAATTTTTGGAGAGCATTCATTTTTCTCTATCTCCGCAATCGTGGGCATATAATATTTGCTCAGAAAGCCCTCTTTCTCTTGATAAATGTTATGTAATGAGCTTTAGGCACTTAAAATAATCTCAAGGCCCTTGTCCAACAATAGAAAATACCCTACTTCTATTGTCCTCTTAGGATTCTTTAGCAATTCCATGGTCTGTTCCCTGAATGCTGTTGAAAGATTTCATGAAAACACATGCTGGAGGAGTTTGCTCACTTGGAGATAAGCCAAGGGCCACTAAGCCTTATCTAACTAGTTTGTTGCACAGCCAATAACAATTCCAGGAGCCTCCTGTTGTTTCTGAGTTTCAGTCAAAGATTGGCAGTGGTTTCTGGGTTCAGTGAGCTCAGTAGGATTGTGTTTAATATGGGTCAGACGTTGTGGTGGTGGGAGAAAGAGGGAATGGGAATGAGGACATGGGAAGTTCTTGATTGTTGAAATGGTATTAAAAAATGTTAAATGAGGGCCACATGGGTGGTTCAGTCAGTTAAGTGTCTGATTCTTGATCTCAGCTCAGGTCTTCATCTCAGGGTCCTGAGTTCAGGCGCTGTGTTGGGCTCCATGGTGGGTGTGGGACCTACTTGAAAAGAAAATGTAAAAATGCCATACTCTGAGAAAATGCTCGGAAGACACCTGACATACCACATAAGTTCCCATTACTCCATCTCTCAGAGGGCAAAAGAGAGACTATTGAGTGGGAACTGAGCCTGAAAATTCACAGTAGAGAAGGACCACTGAAGAAAGCAAGGGTGTAGGTGAAAAGCACTGCCAGCATGTATCTGACTTGCTCAGACCTGTTGCCCTTCTTTGTTTTCCCTTCAGAAATTCTCCCCCAGACTATTTTCTCACTTGTCATCCTTGGCTCCCAGGGTCTTTCTCCTTAGGTTTTTAATTTCCTAAATTTCAGATACTTTTTCATTCCCACATGGTGGTAGACTTCTAAGATATTTCTCAAGAATTACACTCCCTGGTGGACCCATCCTGTATGGGTCTCCCTGAATGTGGGTGAAACCTATTAATCTGATTAAGTTATACTATGTGGAACCAGTGATGTGTACCCAAGTGATTATACTAAGTTACACGACTCCTTCATAGCAGATTAGAGAACAATTGTCCTGCTAGATTTGAAGAACAAGCTCTCATATTGTGAGATGACCATATAGCTAGAACCTAAGAGCAAGCTCTAAGAGAACAACTGTCCCCTGCCCATAGCTGGCCAAAAATGGGACCTCAGTGCCTTAACCACAGGCATAGAATTCTGCCAACAACCTGAATGAGCTTGGGAAAAGAATCCTGAGCCCTAGATGAGAAAGCAACCCATCCAACACCTTGATTTCTACCTTCTGAATCCCTGGAGAATCCAGTAGCACCATTTCCCAACCCCTCACGCAGAAAGATAAGGAGATAATACACTTATGTGTCCCCCCTCCCCATTCTGTTTTCTTTAATGTAGATGGAAGGTGTTCTTTAAATATTTTTTTAATTATGTTCAGTGAGCCAATATATAGTATACCATTAGTTTTTGATGTAGTGTGCAATGATTCATTAGTTGCATTTAACACCCAGTGCTCATCACAACACATGCCCTCCTTAATGCGGGTCACCCAGTTACCCCATCCTCTGTTCCCTTTTGTAATTTGTTGTTGTTTCACTATTTTCAGTTTTACCTTTTTATGTATACAAGTTTTACTTTCCTTGTGATTTCAGCAAGTAGTGTCGTGTTACACACAGACCAAAATATATCCAGGAACAACTGAAACATTTCTGTAAGCTAAGTTTTTGGTAACTTGTTATTCAATATTAGGTACATATTTCAGCTTTTAAATTAGAATGAAGCCTTATCTATAATTTCTTTTTCAGAGCACCTAGTTTAGTACCTTTAACAAAGTAAGCATGCAATTAAGATTTACTGGTGGATTAATTTGTTGATTAATAAAACTTCTGAAAATTTCCTCCCCATTTGGCCTCTTTTGCCCCAAATAAAAAAGGTCCTTAAACTTTTTTCCCAAGCATTTAGGAAACACAGTCTTACTTTCTCCCCCCCCCCTTTTCTCATTAGCCTGTCAAGCATGTCTGTATTGACATAAGCAAATCAGTAATTGATATAGGTCATAAAGTACTTTGGGAGCAAACGCCATTATATTTGGGGAAAATTCACTCAGTTAGCTACAAAGTCTTATCTACTTGATTATTAAAGTAATAATGGTTTTGGCATGAATGGGCCTTTATTTCCCTGATTTTTTCCCAATTCTGTTTATGTAACGGAGAATAATGGTAATAATTATAGAATTAGCTCTATCTTATTAATTACCTGACATGTACTTGAAAATGAAGAGTTTTATATCTATTAACCTACTGTAGCCTTAAAATATATGTCACCTTGGGGCGCCTGGGTGGCTCAGTGGGTTAAGCCTCTGCCTTCTGCTCAGGTCATGATCTCAGGGTCCTGGGATCGAGCCCCGCATCGGGCTCTCTGCTCAGCAGGGGGCCTACTTCTCCTGCTCTCTCTCTGCCTGCCTCTCTGCCTACTTGTGATCTCTCTTTCTCTGTCAAATAAATAAATAAAATCTTTTAAATTAAAAAAATATATATGTCACCTAGATTACTATTATAATCTCTGTCATAAAAACGAGGAAAACAAGACACAGAGAGGTTAAATAACTTGTCCAGGGCCAAATGGATAATGAATAACAATAAAAATTCTAGTATAGCACTTGCATAGTGTTGTGTGTAGATTTAATCATTTAATCTTTACTACAATCTCCTATGAAGTTAAATACTATTATTACCTTCACTGTACAGATAGGGAAGCAGAGATGCAACAAATATACCATTTTAGAGCCCCTTTCCTCTTTAAATGCTTACTCCTACAGTTAATTAGCCAAGTTTAAGAGTTTTGACTTACATAGGGAATATTATCTCAAAACTTTTTTTAAAAATTTCAAAATCAATTTAATATTGCCAGATGAATCTTTCTTGAGGCACTTTCTTGAGCGTGTTAGTTGTGTATTAGGAGAGATTGAATGGCTGTCTCATTACTAGTTGACCGAATTCCCACAGTTTATTTTGGACATTCAAGATCTTTCATGATTTATTCATGTGTATTTATCATAACATTTTTTTTTTATTGTGCCTCAATGTGTACTCTGAGTTCAGTCAAATGAGCATAGGTAATATTCCCTATAGCCAAGTGTTCATGGCTCTCTGGTTTTTGGATTTAATTATGGCCACCTGCAAGGCCCACCTTCATCTCAGCTTATCAGAATAACATCGCCCCTTCAGTTTCATGTGTCAACTTCTTTAGCAAGACTTCCTTTAATTCAACAACCAGGCACGTTTCCTCCCTTGCTTTGCAAATGTCTTGTGGAGCATATCATATTTATGTTTCTATTATAGTCTTTCTTTTATATCTTCCTTATAGACTGTGTATTTCTTTTTTTAAAATTTTTTATTTTTTATAAACATATAATGTATTTTTATCCCCAGGGGTACAGGTCTGTGAATTGCCAGGTTTACACACTTCACAGCACTCACCATAGCACATACCCTCCCCAATGTCCCTTACCCTACCCCCCTCTCCCACCCCCTTCCCCCCACCAACCCTCAGTTTTGTGAGATTAAGAGTCACTTATGGTTTGTCACCCTCCCAATCCCATCTTGTTTCATTTATTCTTTTCCTACCCCCAAAACCCCCCATGTTGCATCTCCACGTCCTCATATCAGGGAGATCATATGATAGTTGTCTTTCTCCGATTGACTTATTTCACTAAGCATGATACCCTCTAGTTCCATCCCTGTAGTTGCAAATGGCAAGATTTCATTTCTTTTGATGGCTGCATAGTATTCCATTGTGTATATATACCACCTCTTCTTGATCCATTCATCTGTTGATGGACATCTAGGTTCTTTCCATAGTTTGGCTATTGTAGACATTGCTGCTATAAACATTTGGGTGCACGTGCCCCTTCAGATCACGACGTTTGTATCTTTAGGGTAAATACCCAGTAGTGCAATTGCTGGGTCATAAGGTAGGTCTATTTTCAACTTTTTGAGGAACCTCCATGCTGTTTTCCAGAGTGGTTGCACCAGCTTACATTCCCACAAACAGTGTCGGAGGGTTCCCCTTTCTCTGCGTCCTCGCCAGCATCTGTCATTTCCTGACTTGTTAATTTTAGCCATTCTGACTGGTGTGAGGTGATATCTCATTGTGGTTTTGATTTGTATTTCCCTGATGCCGAGAGATGTGGAGCACTTTTTCATGTGTCTGTTGGCCATCTGGATGTCTTCTTTGCAGAAATGTCTTCTGTTCATGTCCTCTGCCCATTTCTTGACTGGATTATTTGTTCTTTGGGTGTTGAGTTTGATAAGTTCTTTATAGATTTTGGACACTAGCCCTTTATCTGATATGTCATTTGCAAATATCTTCTCCCATTCTGTCAGTTGTCTTTTGGTTTTGTTAACTGTTTCCTTTGCTGTGCAAAAGCTTTTGATCTTGATGAAATCCCAATAGTTCATTTTTGCCCTTGCCTTTGCCCTTGCCTTTGGGTTGGTTCCTAGGAAGACGCTGCCGTGGATGAGGTCAAAGAGGTTGCTGCCTGTGTTCTCCTCAAGGATTTTGATGGATTCCTTTCTCACATTGAGGTCCTTCATCCATTTTGAGTCTATTTTCGTGTGTGGTGCCTGCATGTGGCTGTCTAATTTTCCCAACACCATTTATTGAAGAGGCTGTCTTTTCTCCGTTGGACATTCTTTCCTGCTTTGTCGAAGATGAGTTGACCATAGAGTTGAGGGTCTATTTCTGGGCTCTCTATTCTGTTCCATTGATCTATGTGTCTGTTTTTGTGCCAGTGCCATACTGTCTTGATGATGACAGCTTTGTAATAGAGCTTGAAGTCCGGAATTGTGATGCCACCAACTTTGGCTTTCTTTTTCAATATTCCTTTGCTTATTCGAGGTCTTTTCTGGTTCCATATAAATTTTAAGATTATTTGTTCCACTTCTTTGGAAAAAATGGGTGGGATTTTGATAGGGATTGCATTAAATGTGTAGATTGCTTTAGGTAGCATAGACATTTTCACAATATTTGTTCTTCCAATCCAGGAACATGGAACATTTTTCCATTTCTTTGTGTCTTCCTCAATTACTTTCATGAGTACTTTATAGTTTTCTGAGTATAGATTTTTAGCCTCTTTGGTTAGGTTTATTCCTAGGTATCTTATAGTTTTGGGTGCAATTGTAAATGGGATTGACTCCTTAATTTCTCTTTCTTCTGTTTGTGGTTGGTGTAGAGAAATGCAACTGATTTCTGTGCATTGATTTTACATCCCGACACTTTACTAAATTCCTGTACAAGTTCTAGCAGTTCTGGAGTGGAGCCTTTTAGGTTTTCCACATATAGTATCATATCATCTGCAAAGAGTGAGAGTTTGACTTCTTCTTTGCCAATTTGGATGCCTTTAATTTCTTTTTGTTGTCCGATTGCTGAGGCTAGGACTTCTAGTACAATGTTGAATAGCAGTGATGATAATGGACATCCCTGCTGTGTTCCTGACCTTAGCAGAAAAGCTTTCAGTTTTTCTCCATTGAAAATGATATTTGCAGTGGGTTTTTCATAGATGGCTTTGATAATATTGAGGTATGTGCCCTCTATCCGTACCCTTTGAAGAGTTTTGATCAGGAAGAGATGCTGTATTTTGTCAAATGCTTTTTCAGCATCTATTGAGAGTATCATATGGTTCTTGTTCTTTCTTTTATTAATGTGTTGTATCACATTGATTGATTTGAGGATGTTGAAGCAACCTTGCAGCCCTGGAATAAATCCCACTTGGTCGAGATGAATAATCCTTTTAATGTACTGTTGAATCCTATTGGCTAATATTTTGTTGAGAATTTTCGCATCTGTGTTCATCAAGGATATTGGTCTGTAATTCTCTTTTTTGATGGGATCCTTGTCTGGTTTTGGGATCAAGGTGATGCTGGCCTCATAAAATGAGTTTGGAAGTCTTCCTTCCATTTCTATTTTTTGAAACAGTTTCAGGAGAATAGGAATTAATTCTTGGGAAACTGTCTGGCCCTGGGCTTTTGTTTGGAGATTTTTGATGACTGTTTCAATCTCCTTACTGGTTATGGGTCTGTTCAGGTTTTCTATTTCTTCCTGGTTCAATTATGGTAGTTTATATGTCTCTAGGAATGCATCCATTTCTTCCAGATTGTCAAATTTGTTGGCGTAGAGTTGCTCATAATATGTTCTTATAATTGTTTGTATTTCTTTGGTGTTGGTTGTGATCTCTCCTCTTTCATTCATGATTTTATTTATTTGGGTCCTTTCTCTTTTCTTTTTGATAAGTCTGGCCAGGGGCTTATCAATCTTATTAATTCTTTCAAAGAAACCAGCTCCTAGTTTTGTTGATTTGTTCTATTGTTTTTTGGTTTCTATTTCATTGATTTCTGCTCAGATACTTATTATTTCTCTTCTCCTGCTGGGTTTAGGCTTTCTTTGTTCTTCTTTCTCCAGGTCCTTATGGTGTGGGGTTAGGTTGTGTACTTGAGACCTTTCTTGTTTCTTGAGAAAGTCTTGTACCACTATATATTTTCCTCTCAGGACTGCCTTTGTTGTGTCCCACAGATCTTGAACCATTGTGTTTTCATTGTCATTTGTTTCCATGAATTTTTTCAATTCTGCTTTAATTTCCTGGTTGACCCATTCATTCCTTAGAAGGATGCTGTTTAGTCTCCATGTATTTGGGTTGTTTCCAAATTTCCTCTTGTGATTGAGTTCTAGCTTCAGAGCATTGTGGTCTAAAAATATACAGGGAATGATCCCCATCTTTTGATACCAATTGAGACCTGATTTATGACCCAGGATGTGATCTATTCAGGAGAATGTTCCATGTGCACTAGAGAAGAATGTGTATTCCATTCCTTGGAATGAAATGTTCTGAATATGTCTGTGATGTCCATCTGGTCCAGTGTGTCATTTAAGGCCTTTATTTCCTTGTTGATCTTTTGCTCGGATGATCTGTCCATTTCAGTGAGGGGATTGTTAAAATCCCCTACTATTATTGTATTATTGTTGATGTGTTTCTTTGATTTTGTTATTAATTGGTTCATATAGTTGGCTGCTCCCACGTTACGAGCATAGCTATTTAAATTGTTAGATCTTCTTTTTGGACAGACCCTTTGAGTATGATATAGTTTCCTTACCCATCTCTTATTATAGTCTTTGGCTTAAAATCTAATTGATCTAAGAATTGCCACCCCAGCTTTCTTCTGATGTCCATTAGCATGGTAAATTGTTTTCCACCCCCTCACTTTAAATCTGGAGGTGTCTTTGGATCTAAAATGAGTTTCTTGTAGGAAACATATTGATGGGTTTTGTTTTTTTATCCATTCTGATACCCTGTGTCTTTTGATTGGGGCATTTAGCCCATTAACAATCAGGGTAACTATTGAGAGATATGAATTTAGTGCTCTTGTATTGCCTGTAAGGTGACTGTTACTGTATATTCTCTCTGTTCCTTTATTATCTACTACTTTTAGGGTCTCTCTTTGCTTAGAGGACCTCTTTCAATATTTCCTGTAGAGCTGATTTGATATTTGCAAATTCTTTCAGTTTTTGTTTGTCTTGGCAGTTTTTTTAATCTCTCCTTCTATTTTCAAGGGTAACCTAGCTGGATATAGTATTCTTGGCTGCATGTTTTCCTTATTGAGTGCTCTGAGTATATCATGCCAGTTTTTTCTGGCCTGCCAGGTCTCTGTGGATAAGTCTGCTGCCAATCTAATATTTTCACCATTGTATGTTACAGACTTCTTTTCCCAGGCTGCTTTCAGGATTTTCTCTTTGTTGCTAAGACTTGTAAATTTTATTATTAGGTGACAGGGTGTGGACCTATTCTTGTTGATTTGAGAGGGGTTCTCTGCACCTCCTGGATTTTGATGCTTGTTCCCTTTGCCATATTAGGGAAGTTCTCTACAATAATTCTCTCCAATATACCTTCTGCTCCCCTCTCTCTTTCTTCTTCTTCTGGAATCCCAATTATTCTAATGTTGTGTCATCTTATGGTGTCACTTATCTCTCGAATTCTCCCCTCGTGGTCCAGTAGCTGTTTGTCTCTCTTTTGCTCAGCTTCTTTATTCTCTGTCATTTGGTTTTCTATATCACTAATTCTTTCTTCTGCCTCATTTATCCTAGCAGTAAGCGCCTCCATTTTTTATTGCACCTCACTAATAGCTTTTTTTAATTTCAACTTGGTTAGATTTTAGTTCTTTTATTTCTCCAGAAAGGGCTTTTATATCCCCAGAGAGGGTTTCTCTAATATCTTACATGCCTTTTTCGAGCCCAGCTACAACCTTGAGAATCGTCATTCTGAACTCTAGATCTGACATATTACCAATGTCTGTATTGATTAGGTCCCTAGCCTTCGGTACTGCCTCTTGTTCTTTTTTTTGTGGTGAGTTTTTCCGCCTTGTCATTTTGTCCAGATAAGAATATATGAAAGGGCAAATAAAATACTAAAAGGGTGGCAAAGACCCCAGGAAAATGTGCTTCAACCAAATCAGAAGATACCCCAAATTGTGGAGGGGAGATAGGGGATAAAAAGAAGTTCAGAAAAAAAATAATTAAAAAAAAAAACAAATAAAGAAAAAATATAAAAAAGAAATACATATATTAGACTTTATATATATAATATATATTATCTAATAATATATATTATAATTATATATTATATATAATATGTTAGACCATATATATATATACATATATTTTAGAACAGTGTCACCCACTTAATTTTGGGGGTATTTTGGTCTCTTAGAAGAAACTACCTCCCAAAATTTTAAAGAATGAAAAACGTATATAAGGGTAAACACAATGAAGGGATGGAATATACCTATAAAGATGAAAAAAATTTTTTTTAATTTTATAAACAAGGAGTTGATGAAGTAAGTTGGTTTGGAGAATAAAGAAAAAGAAAGTGGAGAGAATTTGCTCAGGCTGGAGACTAGAACAAGCCCGGAGCTAGATTTAGGGTATATTTTGATCTATTAGAAGAAGTTGTACCCCAAATTTTTTAGAAGAAAAAACCCTATGTGTATACAAAAAATAAGGTTAAATATAATGAAGGATAAAATACGACTATAATAATGAAGGTTCAAAAAAGATGATGATTATTATTTTTTTGAAAGGTATTGTTAAGATAAACTAGTTAAAAAACGTTAAAAAAGAGTAGGCTAAAAGTTAAAAAAAATTTAGCAGAAGAAAACAAAATAAAATTAAAAAAAAAATTAAGTTAACTGCAAGACTAAAGAATCATGGGGAGAAAGCCATGAATTCCGCGCTTTGCTTTCTCCTCCTCTGGAATTCCGCTGCTCTCCTTGGTAAGTGAACTGGTCTTGGCTGGATTTCTTGTTGATCTTCTGGGGGAGTGCCCTGTCTGGGGGAGGAGCTTTTGTTCCCTGAACGCTTTCTGTAGAATTCTGGAGGACGGGAATGAAAATGGCGGCCTCCCAGTCTCCAGCCCGGAGATGCCGAGAACTTGGGGCCCCACTCCTCAGTGCGCCCTCAGAGAAAAGCCCCAATCACTCCTGTCTCCTTGGGCTCCGGCCGCACTCGAAGCTCACCCAGCCTGGGACAGGTTCAAGGTAACCCCGAGCTGAGAGCTCACTCCTCGTCTTTGTCTCTTTAGCCTGCTTCCCCACTCCGATACCTGCTAGCTCTGTGACCCTCAGACACCCCCGATCCTTCTGTGACCCTGCAGGACCTGGGGCCATGCTGACCCGGGTGGGTTTCACCCCGGTTTAGCCTCTGTAGCGATGTCCCTCAGAGGAGCAGACTTTTAAAAGTCCTGATTTCGTGCTCCGTTGCTCCGCTGCTTGCCGGGAGCTGGCCCCTCCCCCCGCGGTCTATCTTCCCATCGCTTTGGATTCACTTCTCTGCCAGTCCTACCTTCCAGAAAGTGGCCAATTTTCTGTTTCCAGAATTGCTGTTCTTCTTCTCTTTGATCTCCTGTTGGATTTGTAGGTGTTCGCAATGGTTTGATAAGCTATCTAGCTGATCTCCTGCTACCTGATGTAGTCTCAGCTGCTACTTCTCCGCCATCTTGACTCTTCCTCCAGACTGAGAGAAACACATTGCTCATATGAAAATTCAGTAAAGGACCTGATACTGTTTGTGATGTTATGTAATTTCAGTGTAAAATCTCTTTCAAAGACTTTGAATTTCTTTTTCTAATATCTTGATGAAGGGCAAACAAATTAACATGTTAATTTTCATCTTAGAGGGTTCTTTCCTCACATTCCCAAAAATTTGTCCTTAGTTCTCCTTGTGTAGGGCTGGGAAGAGCTGTGATCCATATAACTAAAAAGCTAGAAATAAGGGAAATAGAATTTGTTTAGTGGGGTGAGGATAAATTCTGTTATTGAATCATACCATGATCCAGACAAAAATCCTTGCCCTCATGAAGTTTAGATTCCAGTGGGAAGCAACAAGCAGTGAACACAATAAACTAGATTATGTATTAGACAGTGCTGTAATAAGTACTAGGAAACTATAGATCAAGATAAAATACTTGTTGTGGCAGAAGGTGAGGAAGGTACGCCTTATTTAAAAGGTGAGAGCTGAGCATGAAGAGCTATCCAAGAAACTTTATTCCTTACTTGTGCATGGATTATACATTTTGAAGGGAAGAATACTAGTTCTCTGTTAGTAAAAGACAAAGTTCATAGTTTTGGCTTGATGAAGTATAAAGATAAATGATTTGAAAATGACATTTCATGTCACTCAAATAAATGTAGATTGAGTAAATGGATTTTGTGAATACCCTTTTAATGGTTAAATCAGAGGCACAATGTTAAGTATTGAGTTGGGCAATGCACCATTCATGTGAATGTGACTATGTTTGGCTATACAGCTTTTAAAGGTATTTATGGTAAAATGAGGTCATATGGGTGGGCCTTAATCCTCTATGACTGGAACCTTTATACAAGGAGGAGATTGAGACATAGACAACACATAGATTGATGGTGTGCTTGTGAGAACACAGTAAGAAGGTGGCTATTTGCAATCCGAATCTTGCCAGCATCTTGTTCTTGGCCTTCTAGTCTCTAGAACTCTGAGAAAATAAATTTTTATTGTCTGTGGTATTTTGTTATGGCAGTCCTGGGAAATCAACACATGACTATATATTATTTGAAAAAGGAGACCATAAAAGCCTTTAAAGAGTTTTGAAATAGGTATTTCAGATTGATTGTGAGATTTAGTCTGTGTTTTCCTCACAGCTGTTCTTTGGAAAGATAGAGCTTTGGAAGCTGAAGATAGTATGCCACATGTGGCTGTCAGCTTTTTGGCTCCCAGTGATGCTTACTTCTTGGTACTCATGCTTTGTTTAATTTTCAATCATAGATTTCCTATGTGACCAATAGAATATCATAGAAGTGACATGTATCCTTACTAGGCGAGGTCATATCAGATATTATGGCTTTGCCTTGTTCTTCCCTGGATCACTGGCTCTGAGGAGAGAGAGCCACCATGTTATACTAAAACACTTTTATATATAAGTCTGCATGGTGAAGAAATGAGGACTCTTTCAACAGCCAGCATGAAACATCTTGGGAACAGGCCCACCAACCCCAGTCAAACCTCCAGATGAATGCAGCCTTGTTTGACATCATGACCATAATCTCATGAAAAAACCCTAGGCAGAGCATTTTGCTGATCCACTCCTACAATTGTGATCCCAACAAATCTTAGATTATATTTACAGAAGTCTTATTTGACTAAGTTTTGAGGTAAATTGTTGTAGCAAAAGATAATATACCACAGATGAAGTCCAATATGCTTGTGGTGCATATAAAGCTATACTCAGTTTGTCTGATTTATTTCAAAAATAAAAGAACTAGAAAAAAATTTACTTCTACTTTGTATATTCTCAAACTAAACTAACATCTCTACTTAGTTTGGTTCACCATAGTTGCTGTATTGAACAAGTGGTCTAACTTCCAAATAGATCTCAATTTTGATGCCCTTTTTTAAAATATTTTCCACTTACTAGTCAAATCTATAATCTTTATATAATTTGGAGTGGTTGTTTATGTAAAATATTTCATCAATTCAGTTGCCCTAGGTTACATGGGAGATAGAGGATAGCAGTAAGGTGGTCCCTATTTTTCTAGTATATACACACCTACTCTAAGCTGTTTTTTCCCCAGTTTCTTTGAAACTTAATTGACATACATCAATATATCTGTTTAATATATACAGCAAAGATTTGATTTATATATATTGTGAAATGATTATCACAGTAAGTTTAGGTGAGTATCCATCGTCTCATAAATAGAGAAAACAAGGGGAAAAAAAAGCCCACACTTTGTCCTGTAATGAGAACTCTGAAGATTTACTCTCTTAACAACTTTAATATATATCTTGCAGCACTGGAAACCGCATTAATCATGCTGTATATTTTTAATACTTCTTTATCTTGTATCTGGAAGTTTATACTTTTTGACCACAGTCATTATATTTCCCTTTGCCCACCCCCTGCCTCTGATAATCACAAATATCATCTCTTTTTCTATGAGCTTGGATTTTTAGTTTTATTTTTTTATATTCCACATATAAATGAAATCAAACAGTATTTGTTTTTCTCTCTGACTTATTTCACTTAGTATAATAACACTGAGGTCCATCTACATTGTAGCAAAAGGCAGGATTTTCTTGTTTTTTTTAGAGCTGAAAAATATTATGTACATATATCACAACTTATTTATTCATTTATATGTCAGTGGACATTTAGGTTATTTTCATATCTCAGTTATTGTAAATAATGCTACTATGTACATGAGGTTACAGATATATTTTTGAGTTAGTGTCTTTGTTTCCTTTGGATATATTTCCAGAAGTAGATTTGCTAGATCATGTGGTACTTCCATTTTTAATTTTTTGACATTTAAAAAAATTTAATCTAATCCTGTCTCTTTGATCCTGGCTGTCCTAACAGTCATGAGGTAATACCAAATTGTGCTTTTGTTTTCCCTAATGACTAGTATGGGTGAGCATCTTTTCATGTGAATATTGGCATTTTGTATATATTCTTTGGAAAAATGCCTATTCATGTCTCTTACCCATTTTTTAAGATCATTTGTTACCTATTTGTATGAATTCTTTTTATAACTTGAATATTATGTCCTTATTAAACATATGGTTTGAAATAATTTCCCCCATTCTCTGTTCAGGTACCCCTGTAAGCATGGCTCTTGGACCAGCTTCCTAACTTACTGTGTGTCTAGTGAAGTTCCCTGGTCAGGTGGGTTGAAAGCTATATTTAGCAGGTAGTGGGGCTACAAATTAGTTTGCCTGCTTAGGTGTAGTGTGAGAAGCAACTCCTAGGTCAGTAATGCTTTATGCAGTCTTAACTAAAGCCAACCCATGCCCTAAGTTCTCTTGCCAGACTGGTCCACTGGTTTTACTCTGGGACTGATGAACTCTGCCTTCCTGTCTCTGCATATGAGAAATACTGGATTAGGCAGCTTCGAGGTGTTTCTTTCGAGCTCTTCCTGTCAGATGGGTCTGGGACCTACATTCTGTAGTAGATGTAGGTATGACTCAGGCTCTTGCCTGGGCATTGGCAGACAAGGTTCCCCACCTGGCAGAACTCCTTATTTGGGGACTCAAATAAGGCAGACATGCATAGTACGGAGTTCCCCAGTCAGAGCCTCCTGACTTGGTGCTACAAGATGAGCAAAGCCATGACTGGGAGAACTACTTGGGCTCTGTAGGTAGTAACTTGGTTCACCAAGACCCGAGCACTGGTTTTTGGAAGTCCCTTGTCACATTTCTGCCACAATTATATTTCCAGTGGTTGAGCCTCATAGATTTTCCTGTGGCCCCTTTGGGGTGAGACCAGAGTAGGGCTCCTACAAAGTTTATCCACAATGCTGGATAACTCAGGGGAGACCAGTATAAATGTTGTTGTGCTTGCCTAGGGGAGAGACAATGCAGTCAACATGTATCTGTTGCTCTTGCCCTTCTACTACGGTCGTCTTTAGTCTTGGTGATAATTGAACTTCACTCCTGTGTTCTGCAATTCTCTCAGTGGTATCTTGTCCATGATTAGTTATGAGTTTTTCTCTTGAGTGGGAAGGAAGTTAGAAATGCTGATGATGTCACTCTCCCACTCTGAGTTATTAAATCAAACACTGATATATGTGTTGCTTTGGAGGGATTTTGCAGATACAATTCAAGTCTCTAGTCAATTGATAAAGTAATTGAACAGGGAAATTATCCTTAGATGGCTGTGACTCAGTTGGAAAAACTTAAAAGTAATCTTAAATCTTACCTGAGTAAGGAGAGACTCAAATATGGATGAAAAGCTTGTGCCATTTGAGTTCCAGACTGCTTGTGACCTTCTCTTTCTGCTGCCTGTTCTATGGATTTTAGACTTGCTTAGCCAGGCAAATATAAGTAAGAAAATTACTTTTAATTAACTCCTTAATATAGATAGAATATACCTATATAATATATACAGATATGGATATTAAATCCCTCCTATTGTTTTTACTTCTTTGGTTGAACATGGAAGGATATATTTACTAAAAATAAGTTAGAAGTGGGTTTTTTTTTCCTGTTAAGATTATACAAATTGTCATTTGATTAAGTAATCCAGTCATATCTTAGCAATAAATTTAAATCAATTTCCAGTTAATTTGTATGTATACATTCAGCCAGAAATTTTATAAAATTGACATCAATTAACTTCTTTGAATTATAAATTTCTCTCATGATGAATTCTCTGAAAGAGAAAGACTGTGTGAATATATTATCCATTTTCTCGAAAAGAATGAGTTTCAAGTCAAAAGAGAAGCATGTGTCTTCTGGGAAAATAAATTGTTTTCTGAAGTCAGTAATTTATTCTTCTCCCATCAGTAAACTCCTATTTTTCCAAACTTAAAACAACAAAACTATCCATCAATCTTACTTTCACCTTAGGTATGTCCTTCATTCCTATTCTCACATCTCTCAGAAGAGTAGTCTGTATTCGTAGTTTCCTTTTTTTTTTTTTCCTTCCAGTTTCATTCACTCATCAGCCATTAAGATTTCGTTTCCATTCTCAAAACTACAAAATTGTGGGCCAGGTATGGGGTCCTGGGTGGTTCAGTTGGTTAAACATCCAGCTCTTGATTTTGGCTCAGGTCGTAGTCTCAGGGTCATGAGATTGAGCCCTTGCAAGGGATTCTGTGCTCAGAGGGGTCTGCTGAGTTTCTCTCCCTCTCTCTCTCTGCCCTCCCTCCCCACTTTTCCTCTCTCTCTCTCTCTTGCTCGCTCACTCTAAAATAAATAACTCTAAAAGTACAAAATTGGTCTTTATTTCTTTGCCATTAAATTTAACAGCCATATTTAACCATCAGCTTACTCAACACTTTGGGATCATGTGACAGTATTTGATGTCTTTTTCCTTCTCAGAAACCTTTAAAAAATTTTATTTATTTATTGGAGAGAGAGAAAGGGAGTGCTCTGAAGCACAAGGAGAGAGAGGGAGGGGGGCAGAGGGAGAAGCAGACGCCCCCTCTTAGTAGGCAATGAGTCCAAAACTTGTGATCTTCCCAAAACCTTCCCTTCTTCAGTATTCTCCATTTTAGTAATGAACGTTTATTAGCCATTTTCCCAAGTTAAATCTAAGAGTGTTCTAAGTTCTTTTGCTTTTCTTCCTTCTTCATAAGCCTCTCTATCTTATTTATCTCCATACCCTAATTCTACCATCATAATTTGACTTCTCTGTGCATCCTCTACTCTAATGTAATTTCAAGCCACTGTCTTCTCAAAACTAGACTCTAAAAGGTCCCTAATAAGTCCATGCAACCACTCTTGTTCAACATTCTCCAATTTACTGCATGCAAAACATCTTTTAAACACAAAATCTCACCCTTTATTCCCATGCTTAAAAAGCTTCAGGGGTTTCTAGTCACCTATAACTTGTCATTTCTTTCCATGCTTTCTAAATTTACCTGTCCCAAAAGTACTCATCTTCTTTCATTTGTTGCTTTGAGAACTGCACATGCTGTCCACATGTCTGACACACTGTCTTCAACCAGCATCTTCACTTAGTAAATTTTTGTTCATTATTTGGATTTTTGTCCAAATGACATTCATTAGGGAACAACTTCCTTTTGTCAGTGATTAGATTCTGCTGTCATAACCTCTCAGGCTTCCTACACTTTTCCTGACTAATATTTCTGTGGGTGCCATGAGAAACTGAGGTGCCTATTTCCCTTTATTGTATCTTCAAGTGGTATAATAGGCCTCAGGCATGTTAGACTCACAAGTACTTGAGAAACAACTAAATAAATGAAATATTAAATGAAGCATTGTTGCAACATCCTAGGTAGTTCCTGCAGAAGTACAGGTGTTGAAATGTGATAAGAATCTGAGGAATATGACCTTGTGGATTCCATATTTTTTTTCTTAATTACATCTACTTTGCACTTGCCCTGTTTCTAAATCCTGGGCTGATTTTTTTCTAACTTCTACTAGAGTTGAAAATTCAGCCTGTGATGTGAAAATCCAACTGTGTTCTCCCTACTTACCATCATTACCAAAGCACAAATTCTGCAATTAAACATAAAACTTTGTAGGTGAGGCATGAGAATATCCAGCTTGTTTTTCCATAGCTTTATTGCCTCTATAGATCTTTTGGTAGTCAAAACATTCCTTGCATTTATAGTAAAAGTAATTGACACAAAAATACACAGCAAGTAGAAAAAGGAAAAAAGTTCCATCATTGTATGATTCATAATTGTACCTACAGTTTAATTATCAGGCAGGATTTTTAATTATGTATGCCATTTTTTCCCTCTTGAATATCTGATGGATGTCAGTGGTTGCTAATTAACTTAACTTCTAGAATAGAATCTTCATATATCTGGACTTTTCAGAGTCCTGGAGTTTTAGGACAGTTGTACTAATAAACAAAAGATAGAGACTGGAAGTAACGTGATTATACATGAGAACAATGACATTTTGGATCACTAAAATTCTAAATACAAAGAAAAAATTTTGATCTTCTTTTCCAAGTTCTTAGACTCTTAGTCATGAACTTGTTAGGTCACAAGATACACCTTTTCTTTTTTTTTTTTAATTGGATAAAGTCAACAGAATTATTCAAAGAGCTAGATTGTTTTCAGAAATTCCAGGTGTTGCAGAGATAGAAACATCAGTACCATCAAAAACACAGTGGAACATCGTGTGCCTATTTTGACATCATTCTGATAACACTCTGGTGGCAAACACAAAGAGCTTAAGAATTTTCACTTCATCTTCTTCTCCTTGTGCCCTTCATCCTGCCATCAGTAAGACACAGGGAATTGAAAGAGTAGGTCTCAGGTGGTGTGAGATCATCTTTTTGATCCTCATTTGAGTCTGATTTCTCAAACTCTTGGAACTTTTCTGTGCTTTTGTACAGTGGAATTCTGGCAGGAGTGTGATTATTTTGTAGAACCAGGCCATATGTTATCAGTGGGATTGTGTGTGTGTGTGTGTGTGTGTGTGTGTGTGTGTACATATGTCTGTGCATGCACAAGCCGAACAATGTCATCACAGGCCTGAGGGCTAAATATCTGACATGGGAAGAAGACAGCTGTAGGTCACACTCCATCTGGGCCTTACGCAGTAGAGTCAGAAAGGAAAACAGGGCACCTGTGGAAAACTTTGAATCTAGCACCTGGGGTTCAGGGCTGTCTTGGGGCCAAGGGCATAATCTGGTTTTCAGCTCTAGCAACCCATGAATAAGAGCCCTAGCATCTCTCTAGGGTATTGAATTTTATCACCAACAAGCATATAACACTACTGTTTGGCTAAGCTCTAGGTTCCACTTTTTAAAAAGAGGAGTAAACAGGTAATTAAAGAATAAACTCTCCTTGCTGGGATTGGGTTTGGAGGAATCAAATAGAAAGGTAGGTTTTGAAGCCTAAAGATAGCTCATGCAAAGATAAAAAATAAAACAGAATGCTAAAGGAGGTAAATTTTGATCCTGAAAAGGCTCTACTATAATTTGTTTCGGTGCAGGGTTCCTTCCTTCAGAGGACACGCCATCCCTGTCATTATCACCTCAGGGGTAAATACACAGCAATAAGTGGATGCTGTCTCAAATATTTCCAGTTTGCTAAGGTATTGATATAATCAGTTTGTAAGATATCCTAAGGTGATTCACAAATAATTGCATTTATTGATACTTCTTTATAGTCACAATCAAGTATGGGGCTTTCATTTTTCTTTTCAAATTAAATAATAGAGTTGCATGCAATACTGTGAATTTTTTCCTTCAGAGCTAAGAATGTATAATCTTAATTCCTTTGCATGAAGAGTGATGTTTTGTAGAGGATTGGCATTGCTATACATTACCTATTCAAAGAAAGAATGGAGCACTAGGAAATACTTAATAACACTTTTTTGGTGGTTGTACTGAATCAGTCTTGTGTACATCCAAAAAAGATTGAACCTCTAGTCATTAAAAATGAAACCAAAAAATGTGCAGACCTAGTCAAACAACCACTTGTATTGATGATGATATTAAATGATCAGTTTGATTAAGAAGTTCATTTGTCACCGGCTACATTAGTCGTTGTGTTGAGACATTGTAAAACCGTTGTGAAATTCAAATTGTGACCACCAGTTGTGGGTTTAAATCTGAATCACAGTACATTGAAAGATTACTCGTTAGTCATTTATTATGCATCACAGAATATCATAATCCCAAAGGTATATGTAATATCCCTCATCCATAAATCTATAAGATAAAATTTTGCATAAAGACCAGGATGTTTTTAAAATGTTGATAGCTTTTGGTTCATACTTGGGCACATTGGCACAAGGGAGCTCTGACCCACTGAGTATGTCAGGTCAGAGCTGATTTTGGTATCTGGGTTATTTTTTTGAAGGCAGACTTCATGTTCTATTTCTTAGTTTATTCAGCCTATTGGAGTGTTCTTGTTTGTTTTATGTCTTATTCTGTCCTTGTGGAGTTAGGATATTACCACAGTTTCTTTAGGAACTTTAGAATCATTAGGAAGAATTAAGAAATTATTAATTGTGGAATTATGATATTAAGGAATAGGTAGATAGATGAGCAGCATGGTAAGACCCCTAGGAAGAGAAAAAAAAAAAAAACAGTGTCTTGGATAAAGGAGTGCACCATTATTTCTCAATTCAGTGAGTTCCTATCTTCCAAAGATCCCTCCAAAGCCTGAGGTGACTTTATTTTCTTTATTGGTGAAATGATCTCCGAGATTATGTCTAACAGTTATTTAACCTGGCATTAAGCAAGGTCCCAAGTGTTTAAGGACAAACATGTATGTGCAGATTCCCTTGTTAGAAAATGATCTGACTTAAATGAACTACCACCACCTTCAGTGTTTGTTCAGAACACAAGATGGATGGCCAGCATCTATTACTCTTTTTTCTCAGGCAGAGGTGATGCTGGTTCTCTTTGAGGGGTTAATTGGCTTATGACGGATTAGTTAAAACTATTACATCAGTATTTTCTTTACAACCCAGTGGTGACAAGTGCAGGAGATTTTACATAGAGATTATTTGTAGATCTATAAAAGTTAGAATTACTTACCTCAAGAAGAGAGGTCCAGCAGATAAGCCCACACATAGCTATAAAACAATCCAAGGCATATTAAGTGCTTAAAGAAAAGTAGAAGACAGTGCCAAATTGATTCCATAGTGAGATGTTTTAAAAAATAATCTTGACTAATACACTGTACAAAAAGTCTCCATTTGATGCTATATATATATATATATATATATATATATATATAATTAGTGCTCTCCAAAGCTACTACTCTGCTGAAGAGTTTTTAAGGATATTACTAGATGTGTTGTTAATACAAGTATTTTGTTTTCCACAGCATTTAGAAAATGCTAAATAATGTAGAAGGAGACCATTTATTTTCCCTCCTCATGTTTTTACCAAAGTGTATTACAGGGACTATTTAGACAGAATTATCCATTCTCAGTCTCTGTGTCTCTGTATTTGCTTCTCTCTCCTTTTGCCTGTCTGCTTCTCTCTTTCTTTTCCCACTGCTTTCTTTTTTGTGAACCTGGCATTTATTGAACTAGGTTTATTGGAGGAGTGGCTAACCACATCAAAAGGACGCGCTGAATCGAGGAAGCCACTTTCAGTTTCTAGCTATATTTTTAAACCCAATGTAAAGCTGAGCAGTTATTAAGGACTTATGGGACATCCACTAATAAGGGGACACTTTGATCTTCATCATACTCCTTCACTTCCACTCTGTTAGAACACAGAGGAGACCAGGCATAATTATCTGACAGATCAAATCTCAAATAGGCCAGTCTACTTAAACAGCTTTCTTGTTTCAGGATTCTCTAAATATAGTGTTAAAGTAATATATGTTGAGAATATTTAAGTGAGGTGTACAGAATACAGTATTTCCAAAATCAATTTAGAGCTACTAGTAAGACATTCAAGAGCAGTAATGCCAGCACTTATTAAACATATACTAAGTACCAGGAGCTATGTTAAATTTTTGTGGATACAATCCCAATTTATTCTTAAAATAGTCCTATAGGATAGTCATTGTCATATAATCATTTTGCAGAAAACAAAAGTCAGGTCATTCTGAGAGATGAAGTAACTTGGCCAAAGTTACAAAGCAGAGAAGTTACCAGAGTGGTAATTCAAACACATATCTATGCATCAAAGATTCTGCTCTGAACCACTATGTTGCAACATACAATATATTTGAGAAACATATGTTCATGAAGAGTACCTGGGTTTTCTGGGCTATCATTCAATCATAGGAAATTTTCATACAGATCTTATAATTGTAGAAGACTGAGAATAGAACTAAATTCCCATTTTAGGTTTCATATACATCAGGACCTAAATAAAGCTTCAACATGAAAAATACCACCTCAGTCTTTTGGGCTGCAAAATGCTATCCATTCCTTCCTATCATTATTAATAGCACAAAATATTAACTACTCAACTCTATAAACAAACAAAAATACAGAGGAGGATATTTTCAGATTTATTTCTATGCTCCAGTCAAGATTTAGACACACTCAAGAAGAACATGTAACTTAAGAGTGTTTTAAGAAATTCTTTAGGGGACTGTGGTGAGTGCTGTGAAGTGTGTAAACCTGGTGATTCACAGACCTCTACCCCTGGGGCTAATAATACATTATATGTTAATTTAAAAAATTAAAAAAAAAAAACAAAAATAAAGAAGTTCTTTAGGGAAAAGATCAGTGATAATTTAGAGTGAGTAATGTATCCATGGAAGCAGAAGGAAACACAACACTGTAATTCTGCACCCTGGAATTTTAGGTCTGTTTTCATGATTGACTTTTATTTTGAAAATTGCTTAATCTCTTAGTCCTTGTTCCAATATTTGTGAAATGAGGAGTCCTTTTCCACCTTGCAAAACCCCAGATGCAGCACTGTACTCTTCTCAGGGGTGGAGAGGAAAACAGTTGGTTTTGTTCCACTTAAGTGATGCACCATGGGAGGCAGATATGTACGTGGCAAGACAAGGAAAACTACAGCAGTGGGGTTACCACATAGAATCTCAGAGAGATTCTTGGATGCACTGGAGATCAGAACTTACAATAGCACACAAAGGGCCCTTAAAGAGGAAATATGATTGCACAGTAGTTAAGACAAAATTTCCAGATAAACATACCTACTCTCCCAAACTGCTTTGTAGTTATGGCATATGTAAAAAAAATGTGAATGGGCAAAATCTGAGGGCTAGAGGGGAAGTCTTGGCTTGTGTGATTCAGGTGCTGCCCCTTTCAACTTCTTTTTTTAAAATTTTTGTTTATTTTTTAAATTTCTTTTCAGTGTTCCAGAATTCACTGTTTATGCGCCACACTCAGTGCTCCATGCAATACATACCCTCCACAATACCCTCCACCAGGCTCACCCAACCTCCCATCCCCTCCCCTCTAAAAACCTCAGTTAGTTCCTCAGAGTCTACAGTCTCTCATGGTTCATCTCCCCCTCCAATTTCCCCCAACTCCCTTCTCCTCCATCTCCCCATGTCCTCTGTGTAATTCCTTATGCTCCACAAATAAGTGAAACCATATGACAGTTGACCCTCTCTGCTTAACTTATTTCACTCAGCATAATCTCTGCCAGTCCCGTCCATGTTGATACAAAAGTTGGGTATTCATCCTTTCTGATGGAGGCATAATACTCCATAGTGTATATGGACCACATCTTCCTTACCCATTCGTCCGTTGAAGAGCATCTTGATTCTTTCCATAGTTCGGCAACCGTGGCCATTGCTGCTATGAACACTGGGGTACAGATGGCCCTTCTTTTCACCACATCTGTATCTTTGGGGCAAATACCCAGTAGTGCAATTGCAGGGTCATAGGGAAGCTCTATTTTTAATTTCTTAAGAATCTCCACACTGTTTTCCAAAGTGGTTGCACCAACTTGCATTCCCACCAACAGTGTAAGAGGGTTCCCCTTTCTCCACCCTCTCCAACACACGTTGTTTTGTTGTTTCCTGTCTTGCTAATTTTGGCCATTCTAACTGGTGTAAGATGGTATCTCAGCGTGGTTTTAATTTGAATCTCCCTGATGGCTAGTGATGATGAACATTTTTTCATGTGTCTGATAGCCATTTGTATGTCATCATTGGAGAATTGTCTATTCATGTCTTCTGCCCATTTTTTGACATGATTATCTGTTTTGTGTGTGTTGAGTTTGAGAAGTTCTTTATAGATCTTGGATATCAACCTTTTGTCTGTACTGTCATTTGCAAATACCTTCTCCCATTCTGTGGGTTACCTCTTTGTTTTGTGGACTTTTTCCTTTGCTGTGCAGAAGCTTTTGATCTTGATGAAGTCCCAAAAGTTCATTTTCGCTTGTTTCCTTGGCATCTATGTTAAAAATGTTCTGCAGAATATGCATTATTTTCATACTAATTGCTTTTATAGGAAATGTTATCAAAGTACATACTTTTTCTGTAATTTATGGTTGAAATTAATGGTAAATATGAGAGGAGTAAAATTGAATGAGGAAGAAGTTGGTTACATCAATTTACCCCCAAATACAATGGAGAAAATGAAAACCTCTCATTGATAATATGTGATTCATATTTTTATATAATTCATATCTATATCATTCAAATACACACATATACTTATAGGATCCATTAAAACCAAATTATGATTTTCCAAAAATGAATTAATGGTGCTGGGAAAATTGGACAGCTATATGTAGAAGAATGAAACTCGACCATTCTCTTACACCATACACAAAGATAAACTCGAAATGGATAAAAGACCTCAATGTGAGACAGGAATCCATCAGAATCCTAGAGGAGAACATAGGCAGTAACCTCTTTGATATCAGCCACAGCAACTTCTTTCAAGATACAATTTTTTTAATTATGTTAGTCACCATACAATACATCATTAGTTTTTGATGTAGTGTTCCATGTGAATCATTGTTTACATATAATACCCAGTCCTCCATGCAGTACATACCCTCCCTAATATCCATCACTGGGCTCACCCATCCCTCCACCCCTCTCTCCTCTAAAACCCTCAATTTCTTTCCCAGAGTGCATAGTCTTTCATGGTTTGTCTGCCCTCTGGTTCTACCCCTCTTCATTTTCCCTTCTCCTAATGTCCTCCATGCTGTTCCTTATGTTTCACAAATAAGTGAAACCATACGATAATTGTCTTTCTCTGTTTGACTTATTTCACTTAGCATAATCTCTTCCAGTTCCATCCATGTTGATGCAAATGTTAGGTATTCATCCTTTCTGATAAAGGGCTGGTATCCAAGATCTATAAAGAACTTTTCAAAGTCGACACCCTAAAAACAAATAATCAAGTTGAAAAATGATCAGAAGTTATGAGCAGACACTTCCCCAAAGAAGACATACAGATGGCTAACAGACACATGAAAAAGTGCTCAACATCATTAGCCATCAGGGAAATTCAAACCAAAACCATATTGAGATACCACCTTACATTATTCTATGCCTTACATAGAATGCTAAAAATTGACAAGACAAGAAATAATAAAATTTGCATAGGTTGTGTAGAAAAGGGAGCCCTCTTACACTGTTATGGGAATGCAAATTGGGGCAGCCACTTTGGGAAACAGTGTGGTAGTTCCTCAGAATGTTAAAAATAGAACTACCCTATGACCCAGCAATTGTACTACTGGGGATTTACCCCAAAGATACAGATGTAGTGAAAAGAAGGGCCATGTGCACCACAATATTCATACCAGCAATGTCCACAATAGCTAAACTGTGAAAAGAGTCAAGATGCCCTCCAACAAACAAACGGATAAAGAGGATGTAGTCCATATATACAATGGAATATTAATCATTTAACATACAGTGTTATATTAGTTGCAGGTATACAATATTGTGATTCAGCAATTCTGTACATGATTCAGTGCTCATCATGATAAGAGTACTCTTAATCCCCTTCACCTATTTTATCCAGCCCCCATCCCCCTCCTCTGATAACCACCAGTTTGTTCTCTATACTTAAGAGTCTGTTTCTGAGTTTGTCTGTTTCTCTCTCTCTCTCTTTTTTTTCCCTTTGCTCATTTGTTTTGCTTCATAAATTCCACATATGAGTGAAATCATCTGGTATTTGTCTTTTCCTGGCTGACTTTATTGCACTTAGCACAATGCTACTCTGTGTTGTTGCAAATGGCAAGATTTTATTCGTACGGTTGACTAATGTTCCATTGCATATATATGCCACATTTTTAAAAAATCCTACTTATATTTTATTTTTTAATTTTTTTTTGTCATGTGATGTGATGAGCTCTGGGTGTTATACTCAACAAATCATTGAACACTACATAAAAAGTAATGATGGCTAAGTATGTTGACTAATTGAACAGAATAAATGTTTTTTTCTTTTAAGATTTTATTTAAATTCGGATTAGTTAACACATAGTGTAGCACTATTTTCAGGAGTAGAATTTAATTTTACAGAAAATTTCATCTACATAGTTGTGGATAGGTTGGGATGTATCTAGAATGCAGTGAAAGCGATCACAGAAAAATATATACAGAGAACCAAATTTGTGCTGTAAAAAAAACTCAACACCCCAAAGACAAATAATCCAATCAAGAAATGGGCAGAATACATGCATAGACACTTCTCCAAAGAAAACATGCAAATGGCTAACTGACACATGAAAAAATATTCAATATCACTAATCAACAGGAAAATACAAATCAAAACCACAATGAGATTCCACCTTATACCTGTTAGAATGTCAAAAATTAACAAGAGAGGAATCAACAAATGTTGGTGGACATGTGGAGAAAGGGGAACCCTCTTACACTGTTGATGGAAATGCAAGTTGGTGCAGCCACTCTGGAAAACAGCATGGAGGTTCTTCAAGATGTTAAAAATAGAGCTACTCTATGACCCAGCAATTGCACTACTGGGTATTTATCCCAGAGACACAGATATGGTGAAAATAAGGGCCACATGCACCCCAATGTTCATAGCACAATATCCACAATAACCAAACTGTGGAAGGAGATGTAATGTCCTTCAACAGATGAATGAATAAAGAAGATATGGTTCATATATACAATGGAATATTACTCAGCCATCAAAAAGGATGACTACCGATTATATGCATCAACAGGGATGGAACTGGAGGGGATTATGCTAAGTAAAATAAATCAAAGAGAGAAAGATAATTATCATATGGTTTTATTCATATGTGGAACATAAGAAATAGCATAGAAGACCACAGGATAAGGGAGGGAAAACTGGGAAGAAATCAGAGAAGGAGATAAACCATGAGAGACTCTGGACTCCAGGAAAAAAAACTGAGGGTTACAGAAGGGAAGGGGGTAGGGGAATGGGGTAACTGGGTGATGGGTATTAAGGAGCACATGTGTGGTGATGAGCACTGGGTGTTATACTCAATGAATTGTTCGTTGAACACTACCTCAAAGGCTAATGATGTAGTATATGTTGGCTAACAGAACATAACAACAAAACAAAACAAAAACAACAAATGAGATGTTCCAGGAATGAACGGAAAGAATTTAAATACAATAATGCTACTAATAATACTAATTAAAACTTGGCTGGAATAGAAAAATACCTGCATTTGAATATCAAGATGACCTATGACTTAAAGAGAGAAAAAAAAGAAAAGAAAAGCAGATAATTACTTACTGCCTGTGAAAACTCTTGAGATTAAAAAGTAAAGAACAGACAATATGAAAATACAGAAGAAAAAGTATGTTTTCACATTGGAAAAACAAATGAGACTGATCTTAGTATACTATATCACAATATTTAATGTGGAATACCATGAATAAAAGTAATAAAATGACTTAAGTGCACACAGAGAATCACTCAAGTAAATTATTTTCTATCAACGTGATAAAATACTTTGCAATTGTTAAAGCAGTAATAAAGACAGTTTTGGAAAACATCCATGAATTGTTTAAAATAAAAATAATTTGGCAAGTTGTGTTTATTTCTGTGTTTCATTCTATACATTTTCTTTGGGTCTAATTTTTATTTTCATGCAGCTGTGTCTAAATTAGTGTTAGATATGTTGAGATTCTAATTTCAATAACCTTATTTTTTGTTTGTAGAAGATTAATTTACAATGTAGTTATAAACAGTATAGAACAGTGGTGCAATAAAAATACTTAAAATATTGATACCGTGCTTTTCATTGTTAAAACCAAAAATAACCTTGAGTATCATTTTTTTCATGTTTTTCATTTTACTAAAAATTTTGAGGCTCCAGGCAGATCAAATTTTTGACCAATAGCACATCGGTAATTAGGGGCAGAGATTAAATTAGCACCTTGTTCTTTTGATTTCCAGTTTAGTATTGGTTCCTTGGTAATTTCAAAAGTGTACAGAGTACAGTAATTACTTAGGCTCAATGTACTTTGAGGACAGACAATATAATATATAAAGCAATGTTTCAGTGTTATTGGTATTTGACCTCCTTAAACCTAGGGGTAGTGAAAAAAATGTTAATCAAACATCAGTTAATAGTTCCTTTATAGCACTTCTTTTTAAAAAAGATTTATGAAAGAGAGAGAATTGGGGGAGGGGCAGTGGAGAGGGAGAGAGATGAGTGCAGAGTCTGTTGCAGGGCTCAGTCTCAGGGCCCTGAAATCAAGACCTGAATGGAAATCAGGAGTCAGACACTCAACTGATGGAGCCACCCAGGTGCCTTGCTTTATAGCATTTCTAAAAACATTTAAGGTATGTATTTTTTCAGGGTTGGCTAGAAATCTCTAAATTCATAGCATTGTTAGGTGTTTAAATATTTTCAGTGCTCAATCAAAAGCTTGAAGTTATTCCATTCCACTGATACGTTTAAAAAGCCATCGAAATTTTTAAAATGGCTTTGTTGGATGTTTAGCTCTGTATCTATTGCCCAGCCTAACAGATAGCAAGTATCCCATCAATACTGGATGAATAAATTATTTCTTGAGGAGACTTGGACAAAAACATAGGTTATTATTCATGCCTGGATGTCATTTAGACAATCAACCAAGAATACTCTCTCATCTCTAGTTTTTACATTGGGAAAATGACATATTTGTACAAATTGCTGATGATAATAAACATTAAGTCATTCACTAATGCTGTTTGAGAATAGTTCTATGGCACTGCCCTTCTGATAATTAACACGGCAGTTAGGCTAGGTTAGGAAACACATATTTTTTAAATTTCTTTTAAGTGTAACAGAATTCATTGTTTATGCAACACACCCAGTGCTCCATGCCATATGTGCCCTCCATAATACCCAACACCTGGCTCCCCCAACCTCCCACCCCCTGTCCCTTCAAAACCCTTAGATTGTTTTTCAGAGTCCATAGTCTCTTATGGTTCATCTCCCCTTCAAGTTTCCCTCAACTCCCTTCTCCTCTCCATCTCCCTATGTCATCCATGTTATTTGTTATGCTCCACAAATAAGTGACACCATATGATAACTGACTGTCTCTGCTTGACTTATTTCATTCAGCATAATCTCTGCCAGTCCCGTCAATGTTGAAACAAAAGTTGGGTATTCATCCTTTCTGATGGAGGCATAATACTCCATAGTGTATATGGACCACATCTTCCTTACCCATTCGTCCATTGAAGGGCATCTTGGTTCTTTCCACAGTTTGGCGACTGTGGCCATTGCTGCTATAAACATTGGGGTACAGATGGCCCTTCTTTTCACCACATCTGTATCTTTGGGGTAAATACCCAGTAGTGCAATTGCAGGGTCATAGGGAAGCTCTATTTTTAATTTCTTAAGGAATCTCCACACTGTTCTCCAGAGTGGCTGCACCAACTTGCATTCCCACCAACAGTGTAAGAGGGTTCCCC